>CAUYLG010004912.1:0-26945 GCA_963573385.1 Cacajao melanocephalus | reverse complement strand
AAGGCTAACAGTTTTATTTACAGAAGCCAAGGCCAGCAGTTATTGTGAGGAGAATGGGGCAGCCGTTACAACTTATTTTAAAACACAACTTTGTCTTTTATAAAATAGTGTTGTTCAGGTTCTAACTTTAGGCCAGCTATAGCACATGTGCCAGACATTGTTCTAAAATTATGTGAGTTAAGTTAGTCAATATTTGAAATAATCCTGAGGAAGTGATTCCCATTGCATATATGAGAACATTGAGGTGTTGGGGTTGAAGTTTTTGCTTACCCCCACAGAGCCAAGTGTTGAGTAAAAAGTAGTCTGGGCTGAGTGCTGTGGCTCATATCTGCAATCCCAGCACTTCGGAAGGCCAAGGCAGGCGGATCACTTGAGACCAGGAGTTTGAGACCAGCCTGGCCAACATGATGAAATCCTGTTTACTCTCTACTAAAAATACAAAAGTTAGCCGGGTGTGGTGGTGTGTGCCCGTGATCCCAGCTACTTGGGAGGCTGAGGCACGAGAATCACTTGAGCCTGGGAGGCGGAGGTTGCAGTGAGCTGAGATCACGCCACTACACTCCACCCTGGGCAACAGAGGGAGACCCTGTCACACACACACACAAAGTCTGGCCTCTGACATCACTCTGAACCAAAATTATGAAAGCTCGATAGGGATCAAGACCTTGTTTCACAGTTTAGGTGCCCCAGCCCCTAATCATGATTTGCATTCAAGAAAAGAACTGTAAATGTCTTAAGGGTTGTTGCTCTTTGAAAACAAATCCTACAGTTATGGAAACAAACAAATAAAAGATGCTAGAGAACTCGTATTCTCCAAATACTATCGTTGGTAAGCTTTTACTGAGTTCAGAATTAAGGAATATTAATGATACGAAAGCTTTTATAGCACTGATTTTTTTCAAAGTACCAACCTGCGGTTTGGTGACACAATTATAGAAACATGGATAGAAACTCCCTATTATGTAACAAACCACTTCCTGCATCTGTTTATTCATTTATCTGCAGTGTTTTGGCTAAGCTCTTCTCCACTTGCAGGGTCATAGATTTGCAACTGTATCACTATATGGAGCATAAATATCACAGACTGCTGAAGAACATGAACTTGGTAGCTAGATTTTGAGGTTAGAATTCAATGTAATTCTGCATAAATAATACATACCTCAAAAGGACAGTAGAAATTAAAACAGTGCCAAGCACATAAGTGCTTTATACATGTTTACTATTACTATTCAAACTCCAAAATTTCAGGAAATATACTTGTTCAGCCTTGTGCAATCAGAAGTTTTGACTCAGTTTAATCTGAAAAATAACCAAGTGAACTCTAGGCTCAGTGGCTCACACCTGTAATCCCAGCATGAGGCAAGTGGATCACCTGAGGTCAGGAGTTTGAGACCAGCCTGGCCAACATGGTGAAACCCTGCCTCTGCTAAAAATACAAAAATTAGGTGGGCATGGTGGCACATGCCTGAAGTTCCAGCTACTCAGGAGGCTAAGGCAGGAGAAGCACTTGAACTGGGAGGTGGAGGTTGCAGTGAGCCGAGATTGCGCCACTCCAGCCTAGGTGACAGCAGGACTCCATCTCAAGAAAAGAAATAAAAAAAAGAAAGAAATAACAAAGTGAAGTGGATGTTCTCAGAGAACATGAGATCTTAGTTTTAGAAGGAAATCCAATTGTATGCTGCTCACACTTCTAACATACCTAACAAGTAATCATAGTGATTCTGCTTGAACTTTTCCAGTGATAGAGAACTTAACTACCTCTCAGAAAATTTCATTTTATAATTTGATAATTTAGTTATGAACAAACTTATGTTTTATATTGAACAAAAATCTACCTTTCTGTAAATTTCACCTACTGGTTCCAGTGGTTAAATAGCAAAGCAGTGGTTTTTCAATTGTCTTATAGAAATGTTTCAGAAGTTCTTAAAATGTTTGATCAAAATTTCATTTTTTGCAAAAACCATTTTGAATTGTTTGTTAAAACTGAACATTTTTAAAGGATGTGCAATATCCTTGGAAAGATTGCTTAACTTCTCCAATTCTCATCTTTTTCATCTGTAAAGTGAATTAGTAAATGAAAAGTAAGTGTTCCATAAATGTTAACTGCATCTGTATAATGCTTATCATTACATTATTTGCATTTTTGATACAAGCTATTGGAAGCCTTTCTTAAAGCTCTGTGACTCAGAGGTTTTGGGGTTTCTTGCTGCAGACAATTCTCAGCTATGCTTTTCCTCAACTCAGTGGAGGATTTCTTTTGAGGCTTCAAACCCCATTCTTGGCCTTGTAATCAACTGAGCATGGGCTGATCTGGGTCTCCATCACTTCAAGGTAATCCATCAAGAGTGATCACACAACTCCCAGCCACCGCAGTTCCTGAAAATCTTCTCAGACAGGTGTTCAGATGCCCCAGCCTTGCTATAATAGTAGTGGATGCTTTGGAAATACACTGGAGCTGAGTTTTGCTAGCACCAAGGTACTGAGCGGTTTTTCCTGTGTAAGTGCTGCTGACGGCACACCCTGCCATCCCTGCAGATTCTCAGCTTCCAGATTCTCTAATGGACCCTATGACTTCAGAATAGGGAGAAATCTGCCACAGTAGAATTCTACTTTTGAGATCATCACTGTCTTGTTAATCCAGCTTTGCAAAGGCCGAAGACTAAAGAGATTGGGTAGCACTCAGTTCTCTATTCGGAAAACCAACATATGTTTCTCCTGTCTACATACTCAGCTCCTCTGAACAGGAGGTAGTCAGGGACAAGTCTATCTGAGCTTGGCTCAAATGATATTCCCCTTTGGTTATCTGTCCTCTAGAGCTCTGTGGAGCATAATTTTAACTAGTTTTAAATATCATACATGTAATGTATTTGCAGTGTAACTTTTTTTCAAACATTACTAGTGTAAGTATAGAGCATAAAACAAAAAGCTATATATCCCTAACCACTATCACCCCCGGGTTTCACCACCCACTGATAGATCTCCTTATAAATTTTTGAGGAAATTTCTCACTCTCAGGCATATAACTATGCATAAATGTCTACTTTTATAAAAATATTGAGGGAGTCTTATTATAAATGCATAAATATGTGCCTTATATACTTTAATGTTTTTTGGGCACTTTTCCACAGCAAAACATTTAAGCTGCTTCCTTCTTTTTAATAAACACATTATATTTTTATATTACATATTGAATATATATTAAAAACTCTATAACATTTAATTCAGTTATATATTAAATGCTCTATAACATTTAATTAAGTTTAAAAATTTATTTACCCAGTACTTTATAAATGGATATTAAGGTACTTTTACATTCTTTGTTTTTTTTGTTCTTCCAAACTTCAGGCAGTCTCAAAAGATGGCCCCCAATGAGCCCTTATCTCCTGGTGACCATGCCCCTGTGTATTCCCTTCTCTCATTGAATTAGGCCGTCCTGTGTAACAAGAAGACATTGTGCAAATGGTAACATGACTTCCAGGACTAGGTTATTAAAAGCTTAGTGGCTTCTGCCTTGTACTTTCTTGAATTACTCATTCTGGGAGATGCCGGTTAACATATCATGAGGATCCTCCAACAGTTATATCGGGAGGAAAGTGGGGTGAGGAGCTTAGCCTTCCTGCAACTTGTCAGTCCACAAGTCAAACTGGAATTGGATCTTCCAGCCCCAGTCAGACTTTGAGATGATTGCAACCTCTGTTAACACATTGACTACAACCCCATGAGACAGCCAGTCGGCTAAATTGCTCTCCAGTAACTGAGACACAGAAACTCTATGAGATGGTGTCTATTATGAGTTTAACCTTCTAAGTTTTGGGGTAATTTTTAAGAACAGCAGTAGATAACTAACAGGCAAACATTGTCACAATGATCATCCATGTCTACTCAATTTCGTGAGAATACTTAAGTCTATAAAACAAATTCTTAGGAATAAAATTGAAAATAGTTGAAAGTAATTGTGAATTTTAAACTTCATTTAATAATATGCAATTTAATTTAGCAGTGTCCCACACTGAATGGGTGGGCTTCCCCATACCTACCCCCAACACTGAAGCTCACACTACAATTTTGCCCTTTTATAACTTTTAAAAGGGTATTTTTTTCCAACTTGGACTTAGTTACCCAAGAGGTTGAATATTTATAAAATATTCATTGGCAATCTATATTTATATTTCTGTTAACTGCCAATTTATGTATTTACTCACCTTTATATTGAATTGATTTTTTTCCTATTAGAGTTTTTGTGTAATGAGAAAATTAGCCCATTTTATAAGTATGCATGTTTTTACCCATTTTGAAATTTTTACTGTAAATAGTTTATAAATTTTTTAGGATAGAAAACATTTACTTTTGTCATAAAATGTATCTTTTGTTTCCTTTTTTTCATCAGTTTTTATTTTAAGTTCTGGTGTACATGTCCAGGATGGGCAGGATTGTTAGGTAAATGCGTGCCATGGTGTTTTGCTGCACAGATCAACCTATCACGTAGGTATTAAGCCCAACATCTATTAGTTATTATTCCTGATGCTCTCCCTCCCTGCCCCTACCTCCACGACAGTCCCCAATGAGTGTTGTTCCCCACCGTGTGTCCATGTGTTCTCATCATTTGGCTCCCACTTATAAGTGAGAACACTCGGTGCTTGGTTTTCCGTTCCTGCATTAGTTTGCTGAAGATAACAGCTTCCAGCTCCACCCATGTCCCTGCAAAGGATATGATCTTATTCCTTTCTATACTGCGTAGTATACCATGGTGTATATGTGTCACATTTTCTCTATCCAGTCTATCATTGATAGATATTTGGGTTGATGTCTTTGCTATTGTAAATAGTGCTGCAATCGCTTCTCGGCCTTTTGGCTAAGATCAAGTGTGACTAGTGCAGCAATAAACACATGCATGCACGTATTTTAATAATAAAATGATTTATTTTCCTTTGGGTATCTCATTTTCCCAGTAATGGGATTGCTGGGTCAAATGGTATTTCTCCTTCTAGATGTTTGAGGAAATGCCACATTGTCTTCCACATGGTTGAACTAATTTACATTCCCACCAACAGCGTAAAAGTGTTCCTTTTTCTCAGCAACCTCACCAGCATCTGTTGTTTCTTGACTTTTTAATAATCACCTTCTGAATGGCATGATATTGTATTATATCTCATTATGGTTTTGATTTGCATTTCTCTAATGATTGGTGACATTGAGCTTTTTATTCATATGTTTGTTGGCTGCATGAATGTCTTCTTCTGAGAAGTGTCTATTCCTATCCTTTGCCCATTTTTAAGGGAGTTGTTTGTTTTTCTTCTTGTAATTTGTTTAAGTTCCTTGTAGACTCTAGGTATTAGACCTTTGTCCATTGGATAGTTTGCAAACTTTTTCTCCCATCCTTTAGGTTGCCTGTTCACTCTAATGATAGTTTCTTTTGCTGTGCAGAAGCTCTTTGGATAACTAGATCCCATTTGTTAGTTTTTGCTTTTGTTGCAATTGCTTTTGGTGTTTTCACCGTGAAATCTTTGCCTGTGCTTATATTTTGAATGATATTGCCTAGATATTCTAAGGTTTTTATTGTTTTGGGCTTTCTATTTGAGTCTTTAATCCATCTTGAGTTTTAATTTTGTATAAGGTATAAGGAAGGAATCCAGTTTCAATTTTCTGCATATGACTAGCCAGTTCTCCCAGTATGATTTATTAAATAGGAAACCCTTTCCGCATTGTTTGTTTTTGTCAGGTTTGTCGAAGATCAGATGGTTGTAGATGTGCAGTCTTATTTCTGCGTTCTCTGTTCTTTTCCATTAATCTACATGTCTGTGTAAAATGTGTCTTTTAAAAAAAAATCTCAGATTTTCTAAAAAAGCTTTCACTATCACACTGGGAATGGTTCACAGGAAAACGCCCACATTATCTTTGAGTTAATAAGATACCAGTTTTCTTCCTACCAGTAGCGACGACTATGAAATCGGCTCTCAAAACAACAGTAAAAAGCTCTGAATTGTAGCATTTGCCAATTTCCAAAGTGTAAATACTCCCATCATGTCCAATTTCAAGCTGCCGATGTGACTCCACTGAGCATAAAGTTAGGAAAAGATGTTCACAGTTGGCTCTTGCCAGCTGATATATACCTACTTTAGCACATCACTGAACCAGAAACGTATTTTGACATAAGGGTTGAGAGAGATCCAGCTTCTTATTTTGTTCTTTTTTTCTTTTTATCCAAACAGCTGAAGTGAATGCTGAAGTGCATATAGGACTATAAATCTGATTAAAATAGCTATGTTTTTATTTTAATATAAATTTATGTCAATTATGTTCTTACCTAATATGTGATGTATAGATACGTAAGCTTTGACTTCACGATAGGGTTTTTGAACACATGTACACAGGGAATGGAACAACACACCCTGGGGCCTGTCGGGGTTGGGGGAGAGCATCAGGATAAAAAGCTAATGCAGGCTGGGCTTAATGTCTAGGTGATGGGTTGACAGATGCAGCAAACCACCATGACACATGTTTACCTGTGTAACAAACCTGCATATCCTGCATATGTAACCCGGAACTTAAAATAAAATTTAAAAAAATGTTTGCAAACGACTGAGCTGAGTCTTCAGCAAGATGTGGGGATGTGTGGGGAAGAGAAAAATGTGTCACTAATTCACTTACAAAGTTGCAAGGTTTCTCCTTAGGTCTTCAATTCTCCCACCCACATAACCCCACATATTTTAGGTGCTAAATGCCCTCATCTTCTGTATTTCTGTTTGTTCGAAATTTTATGTTTTTTTCCTACTGTTAAAAACTCACCTCAGAGTAAAAAAATGAATGATTGTGGGGAGTAGGGGGGATTAATAGGTGGCACACAGGATTTTTAGGGCAGTGTAATGACTCTGTATTATACTATAATAGTGGATATATGTCATTATATGTTTGTCCAAACCCAGAGAATGTACAACATCAGCAGTGAGCCCTAATGTAAACTAACAACTTTGGGCTATTACAATGTGTCATACAAAAAAATCTCATCTCAGATCCTTTGTCATATTAAAGTGCAAATAACCGATGAAAGGTACAAGTGCTACGAAGAAGCTGTAAAGCTGACAAGGTAAAGCTCCAGTTCGGTTTGCAAGTGGGTGTGAGTCTACGGCAGCTCACAACCTTCCCATGAATCATAAGAGGATGGGAGCGGAGATGAGAGGTGAGAGGCAAAACTGAAAGAGGAGAGGATTTGATTTGAAGGCACAAGATTTGGTTTCTGGTGGTGGCTCTATCACTTCCTGGATGAGCGATCTTGAGAACTCCCTGAAACTCATTTTTCTCACCTGGGTAACAAACTTAAGAATAGCACATTCTATCTGTGCTTTAATGAGAATAAATTGAGATAATATAGGAGCACATGCTTTATTAATTGTAGTTATACAAAAATGCTGGTTGTGGGTCACACAAAAGGCAGATGTGCTTTTCAAACGTTCAGACTCCGGATTGGCAATGGGGCCGGTCTGCCTGGACTCCGTCATTTTCACTCTCTTTTTCTATTAACTCCATGTCTCCACTTTCTCATCCTAAAACTGGAATAAAAATATTTAACTCTCCTGGTTGTTTTAGGGATTGAAATAGATATGCTTGTAAAGTAGAAAAGTATCTGTCTCTCCCCGTCTCCATTTCAGTAAGGGATCAACCGAAGCTGTTGCAATTTCTTTCCAAAATCCACAGGCAATGACATCAGTCTCTGTGTCTGAAGTTAAGCTCAATCGAAAGTCAACCCCTTGGGTGGGCATGAGGCATTTGCCCCTACCAGTCTATTAAAATTGCACCTAAATTTACCCCAGAGGAAGTAAATGATAAAGAGCTCTTTGCACTGTTAAAAGTCAACTGATGTATTTAGAAAGCGAGAGAATTTAAAAATATAGAACCGTGATCAATTCTGTTTTAAGCTGCGATATATAGTTGAGAGCATGATATACAGGTGGGAACTAAAAAAACTCTGATTATTTGTTACAGTCGTTATATTTCTGAAAACGGAGTTTATTCTTATTCTCTTCACATCTGTTTCCAGCTGCCACTTGTCTTCTTGGGTGGAAATAATTTCTTTTCTACAAAGTGGCAGAGTTTCTCTGGGTGTGGGGAGGTTCTGAACCTTGCGTGTGAGTGCTCTCCTTAGCTCAGTAATGAGATCAGTCACCAAGTCACCCCTTTGCTCTCTGGTGATGGCTGCCACCTCTTGTTTTCATGAGAAATGATAAATCAAATGAGTCAGTGTCTAGGACCCTTCAAGAATGGCACGCGATGCTCAGCTAACCTCAAACTTTAGCTCTAGCTAAGGAGGTTTCAAAAAAAGCCTTTCAGAAACTCTCCTTCCAGAAATACAGGCATGCATCTGGCTTCCTTCTCTTTTTCTCTATTGGCCTCTTATTTGGCTTTCTGGATTTCATGTAACTTTTTAAAAACACTGAAGTATGATTTTTAGTTAGAATAAAAAAGCAGTGATGTAGTAACCTGTGATCTTCCCCTTTAAGGTAAGATTCTGCAAAATTTTATGAAAAGACAATGTATTTTGCATAGTTGATGAGGGCAGAAATGTTTACTCTCCTAATTACCAGTTATCTCCTGGTCAACAAGTACAATCTAAGATCTTTTTGCTTACGTAGCACTGTCAGTTTCCTTTTTTACCTGATATAAGCTTTGTTTTCGTAACTATTTTCATAACCCATGCCATGCTTTTTCCTGTTGTTTTTCTTTTCTTTTCTTTCTTTTTTTTTTTTTTTTTGAAATGGAGTCTTGCTCTGTTGCCCAGGCTGGAGTGCAGTGGCACTATCTTGGCTCACTGCAACCTCTGCCTCCCGGGTTCAAGCGATTCTCCTGCCTCAGCTTCCTGAGTAGCTGGGACTACAGGTGCCTGAAACCATGCCCGGCTTTTTTTTTTTTTTTTTTTTTTTGGTATTTTTAGTAGAGACAGGGTTTCATCATGTTGGCCAGGATGGTCTCCATCTCCTGACCTCGTGACCACCCACCTTGGCCTCCCAAAGTGCTAGGATTACAGGCATGAGCCACTGTGCCTGGCCTGTGTTTCTACTTTTAAAACTACAATAATTCTCTTTATTTTAAATATTTGTAAAGATATGTGCAATAAAAATATTATTAAATCATGGGAGAAAACAAAATATGGAGCCATAGAGCAATTCTAAATGAAATGCAAATCTGAACTACGTTTTTAACAAGCTTTGTAAATAATCACTTGTTTACAACGGAGGTGGTAATTCATGTGAGAGGAGTGGGAAGAAGGATTTTGATACCTTTGAACTCTGATTATTGTTCTTTAAGTACATCCTCTAGAAAGAAAGCAAACCAAAGCATTTTGGTATTGTTTGGTCACTAATTGTATTCCATGAGCATTCTTTCTGGCTCAGTAGAATTCAGCGTTTAAGTCTGGACAAAGCGAAACTCTGAAGATAAGAGCTTTGGACAGCAGGATGGTGAATCAAGGTGGTGGGAAAGGAAACTCTAATATCGGAGAAACTGGCGTAGGCCAGAACATAGAACAGAAAAAGCCAACTATTTGGATAAAGTATCCATCTTTTAAAGAGACATGATTTGAACCAAGTGAACAGGTAGGATTTCAGTTTGGGTGTTTATTTTAGTCTATTTATACAACTTCTTTATCACTCAGATCAAAGAGTTTTCATCAGGTAGTATTATGTTTGGATGTTTTATTAAATCAATATACACAATGAATTGTTATAAGATTATAAGAAATACCCAACTGGATCAGATGTATAATCCATCCACCCAAATCCTACCTGTTTTAGACCAATCCAGGGATATTATGTATGGTGACCTGGTGGTTACTCTCCAGACAAGTTTTCAAGTCTAGGATGAGTCTATAAACAATGCCTAAAACAGTATCTGGCAAGTGTTTGGGTTGGTAATGGTTAACATTTGTTGAACAAATGAGTGAAAGATAAAGTCGACCATCATGTACTTATCTACATCCTCTTAAAGTTAATCTTTTATGTTATCTATTGTGTATGACAAATCTTTTGTTCTAAGTGTATTACATTGTCTACTTAAGCATTTAGAGAGTTCTTTTCCAACTTTAGTATTACATAATTTGATTTGATTAGTCTTAAAGACAAGGAGGGAGTGATGTACCCCCTTATTTGATATGCTCCCCATCCCAGTTGAACCCCAGTCTTACCTGGAAGTGGAAGGATTCTCGCTCAGGTTGTAAACAGTAACCCATAAGAAGAAAATTGTTTTGCAGAGTATTTATAGTAAGTAGCTTGGCCTGCCTAAAGGATAAATGTTAATTAGTTATGATTACTTCTTAACATAAGGGATGTTACAAGATTAATAGGAGCAGATAAGAAAGAGAAGCATAATTGATTAGTAATACTGGTTAAAAGTTAATTACAGGGGAATGAGCTTTTTCTATGTAGTAATGATTTATTATAATAGAGCCTAACAAAGCTTTTATAGCATATATCAATACCATCCTGAAAGGCCTCAAGGACTAAAAGAGGCAGGGTGCAGAAGCTACTTCCTTTGGCTGACAGAGAATTTGCTGACGGAGAAACTCACTAACGTATTTTTACAATTTCCAGAAACCAGAAATGGTTGATTAGCCACATCTGTTGTGAGTATGGGAGTGAAGTGAGGAAGTACTTTGCCTTATATTTGCTAAATCTTGCAGGAATTTGGCTTATTCTTTTGGGTAAAAATGCAATGAAGAGAAAAGATCCGACTGAAATTTTGAAATGAAGAAATACAGTGGATAGAGCAGGACACACAAGACGGTCCTCAGATGAAACAACTCTATGCTAAGTTTATGACAATTTGACTCTAGTGGCCTTCTGAAACAATGCTGGGAATTTAGGACAAGGCTCTAGAGCTTACTTCCTTCCAGTTTAAATCTAGGAGTTAAGTCATAGGTTAATTTTATTCACATCGAGTGTATCCAAAGAAAAATCAGTCTTTCCTGTGTTTAATTAGAAAGGATAACAAGCAGCGAACTTTCAGAACTTTTTTTTCTTCCCAGTACCTTAATCTCAGGTAGAGCAGCATATTTAAGGAATCATTTTAGATTAAGATGGTACACGCCCCAACCCACATCAGAAAGTCAGCATTGTTTTGCACGTACATTGCTAGAATTTACTGCCTCGGGTTTTTCCTCAGAAAGGATACACTTTCAACGAACTGGAAACATTAAGATAATTGCTTTGAAAAGTACTTCAACTAGCAAGGACTGGGATGACTTCAAAATGTCTTTTAATGGCTTCAAGGGTACTCATTTTGACACTTTCCCTGTAGGGCTGCTTCAAGTTGGAAGGCTTCTCTAGAGAAATGTGGAGACGGCAGCACACTGTCTTCTTTCAGGGTCTCAGGACTGCTCTCTCTTCTTTTTGGACATAGATAAAAGTTTTGTGGTTACAAACCCCAGGCTACTGCATTATCCCTTGTGATCTCCTTTGGAAAGCACCCTTTGATTAATTTTGGTAAGCTGTTTCCTCCTGGGATCCTGATAAACCACCTAATACCATGAAAGAATATGAGGCATTTTTAGTGTGATCTAAGTGTTTGGCACAACCAGAGAGAGAGAGAGGGAGAGAGAGAGAAAGAAACAGAGAGAGAGAGAGAGAGAAAGAGAGAGAGAGAGATTGAGATTCCACTTCCATTAATGGATTACCCAACTTGAGATAGGCTTTGGATTGAAACTCGGTGAAACCCACCCAATCGTTTCATAGACAGTTATTTTGGATAAATATAGAAATTGTTCCTTCTCTTTTTAAAGCTTGAAACTTACATTTGTTTTATCTGAGTTTCTTCTGGAAGATAGGACCCCTAGCCCTCTCAAAAAGTATAACAGAACTGAAACTCACCAGATCATAGCATCCATACACTGAGATTCAGAGCCCCTCATTCATCATAATTGTTCCCTTATCCCTCCTAAGTTCCCGTTTTTCCATACATAGTTACACTTCTTTTCTGCTATATAAACTCCTAATTTTAGTCTGTCAGGGAGATGAATTTGAGACTGATCTCCCATCTCCTAGGCTGTAGCACTCTGTTAAAGTCTTATTCCTTGGCAATAATCATTTTCTCAGTGATTGGCTTTCTGTGCTGCGAGCAGCAGGACCTAGACCAAACCTTCGTTGTTTCAGTAACACTGGCAGAGCATGGACTATCGAAAGTGGGCCAGATAGAGTGAGAGACACCAAGGTCTCTGCTTGCCCAGTGAGATCCACTTCCTGGAAATAGCTTGGTCTGCTGTAGTTACAAGTCTTACTTCTCTGTTTCCAAGTAGGATCATTTAATTCTGCAACATTTTCCTTAGAAATCTACCACCAAAACATTCTACCTTCCTTTGTCGATGTCACTCTCCTTTCAGTGAAGGTTCTTTTAATTCTTAGAATTAACGTAAGGTATAAGACTATTGTAGCATCCATGTCCTACTCCCTTATGAATTTAGAATCAAAGTCATATGATTTTCAGGTTGGATGGGTCATTTGAAGCTATGTAGTTCAACTTCCTCCTTTCACATCTAAGAAACTGAGGTCTTTGTAGCCGGATGAGGAAGTCTCTCACCCACACTTCATAGTTAAGAGGTTATTATGGGTCACAGATCCCGTGAAACCCATACTCCTGTTTTCCCCAGTCTAATCTTTCTATTCAGGGACCTTGGACTTGACACATGGCACTATTTAGATAAGAAGCCTGAGGAGCAAAGGCCTCTGTGGAGAAGTTTTGTAGAACGAGATGGGAGATTAGAAGAATAAAATAAGGGGGAAATGCTTTTAACTCCTGCAGGAATTTTTCAAGGTATGGTTTGAGAACTGTGGTTTCACCAGGAATCTTACAATAATCTAGTCCCCTAAAATGCCTGACAGTATTTTGTTACAGGGAGGATATTTTCAGCAAATAGTCAGAAGTAGAGGTCATGCATGAGACAGCCAGTCTAGGAAGGCAGTTCAGTTCTCCTTCAGGTTTGCTTTAGTCATGCTATATTAAAAGTTGTGAGAATTTTCCCAGAAAAGAAAGCTATATAACAGAATGTCAAAATTGAAATTTCAACAAGGCATAAAGAGAAAATAAATGCAAAAATCTTAAGTAAGTTGCTAAGTCACAATATGCAGATGGTACAAGCATAATATCTGGGAATGGATTCCTAACTCTTGGATCCCTTCAGAGAATGAAGAGAGGGTTTTTGTGAGCTTTCCTTAGGAGTGACTAGTAGCTGTGCTATGGGGCCTCAGCCTTTTCCACCTGAGAAAGTTACTGTCTCCTACAACAAGCCCAGCAGGCAGGCAGGGGCTTCCGTGGGACTCCTTAAAGAATTTAATGTGTGTTTCCAGTATGCCAGGCCACTCTAGACAAGTTGATTCTCTCCTGAAAAATCTAAGGGAAGAAGCTGGTTCATTAGGACTTTGATGGGCAAGCCAGGAATCCACTTTGCATGAGGGCAAAGATGCTTCATTGCTGCCTATGAACTAGGGGATGGTGATGGGGGTAGTAACTGGTGTATAGTCCCTCTGCTGGTGGACTAGAGGCTAAAGAGGGGTGGACATCCTGGGGGAATGAGGAGTATCACTTAAGTCTTGAGAGTTGATGCTGGAGGCATCTCCTATGATGAAATGTTCAAAGAACCCTTAAAATTGGCTCAGCTGCATAACTACTTCGCCATTTGCCATGCCCAAAGAACAGGAAGTTGCTCAACAAACCAAATCCCCTTACCTCTTCTCTCTGCCTCACCTAAAGTCATCAGAAAAAATATAAGGCTCTCAGTTAAAACTGAATTTCAGATGGACAGTGAATACTTTTTATTATAAGTATATCCCAAGTACTCTTTGGGACATACTTATACTAAAAAATAATTTACTATTCATCTAAAATTTAAATTTAACTAGGCATCTTGTATGTCTATTGACTAAATCTGGCAACCTTACCCCCACTCCACCTTTCTCTGAGCAGCTGGTGAGTAGGTGAATAGTGAGAGGAAGGAAAGAACAAAATCGACACTGTTTTATGCTTCAAAGCTCTTCCCAAAGAATAAGAAGAAAGTCAATGGACTTGCCAAATTCTTCAAGCAAGGGCAGAAGAAGAGTGCACTAATGAATAAATTTTAAAAGGATAGGATGGGAATAATAAAAGAAAATTATGTTCTGCATATCCCACAAATCTTTGTTAAATAACCCAGGTCTGTCTATCTAACTTTGTTTATTGAGCTGTTCCTCTCCAGGACCATAACTATTAATTTCTCTTGGATTTTGTGCTTTTCAGGACATATTTAAGAAATTTTACCTTATCATGTAACTAAAGAATTGAATTAGAGAATTTTGGCAAAGCTCTGGTGTGGAACTATTATAAGTTAGGTCCCTTAGGATTTCAAGTAAAAGAAAGTTCAACTCAAACAAGATTAAATAACAAAAGAAGTTTATAGGTTCAGTTATTTGGAAGGTCCAGGTGTAGGTTGGTTCATCTAGAAGTTCAGTCATGCCAGCAAGGACCCCATTTTTATGTTTTGTTTTGTGTTGTGTTGCTTAGTTTTGTCTTTGTCTTTTCTCTTTACAGTCAACTGTGTAAATTTCATAAGTCTGGCACCCTTGTTTAATAGGGTGGCTTCAATAGGGCACAGACGAAGAGAGAGCAATGCTGTCCTGGCATTCCAAACAGCCTGGTTGGTTGGTCACATGTTCACCCTATAGTGAAGTCTATCAAGACTTTGTCATGAGGCTAAGCATGAATTCTACTTTTACGAAAACACATAAGCTGCATGGGAAAGACCAGATAGATGATTGCCTGGGGATGAGAGTAGGGAGTCCTGAATTAATTTGAGAAAAATGAAAGCATAATAATGGATGCTGGATGGACCAGCAAGTTTCCACTCCCATTATTTAACTTTCTGTCATTGACTGCATACAGGGGAGATACCAAAAACTATCAGTCTGCATGTTTATGCAATCAGCCGATCTGAAAGGACCTGGCTCTCAATGGAGAAGCCTGGCTCCCAAGGGTCTCTTGTTTGCAAGGTGTTAACTCCTTAGTTGCTATATCGAAGGGTCCTAAAGCTACTAGAGAAGGTGCCAGGAGACCAGGATAGAGTGGGGCACTCAGAGGACACAGGGCAGTGGCAGTTTACCCACGGAAGCAGAATATATCAATATTTTTTAACAACCTTTATACTTGTACACATGTGTACCAACTGAATGTTTTTTTTTTAAACAAGCAAACCACAATGTGATTTTGCTTCTGAATAGACTCTCCATTTCTCTTAGTTTCCTCATTTTAAAAATGAGTGGGTCGGATTAGATGATTTTAACAATTCCTCTGAGAGCAATGTTTGTGTTGTAGTCTATAACAGTTTATACAAATGACCCTTTAATTCTATCATGCACATTGTGATATGTTTTAAATAGAATATCGTAAGCAGTTGTTACAAATTTTAAAATGCAGAGAACAAAATTTCCATTTGAAATTTGGCATGTTAAATTTAACTGAATTTAAGTCTAAATTTAACTGGATCTGCACACTGAAATTTTCAAGTAGATTGTTTTTAAGACCATGAGGGTTATCTTGTTGTTTCTCGTTTTCTGTTTTGCCTGTAAAATGTGAGAAAAAACCAATCAACTCAACACTTTAAAAACCGCTAATGCTGTTTTGACCTTAACGAGAACTCAAGAGGCACAAAAACAGAAATAGCTAAAGGAAAATTAGAGTTAAGATGGAGGCAATTCATTTGCTTAAGGAAGGTTCAGTGGCTGAAATCATTCATTTATGGCAGCTGCCTTTGGCCAGGTTATCCAAGGGTAAAGAGAGAGGAAGCGGGTAGCAGGCAGAGGTCATTCTCGCTCCCCCACCCCCACGGGTTCAGATGCTCTCACAGGGCATGGGTTTTTCTCCAGGGTTTCACCTGCCACTATAACACTTCCTGAGAAGTCTACCCAATCTCTTAGGTTTTTACCTGGCTTGTCATCTTACATACAAAAACCTCAGAGGACAATTTTTTTTCCCCAAAATGAATGGGAAATCAGCAACAATGATGGTGCTGTTTCCTACTTCCCACCCCTTTTTTTGTCCTCCTTTACCCATCTTGCCCAAAATCAGCTGATTATCACGGAGGGCAGTGTTGCAGGCACCAAAATTACAGGCAAGAGGAAAGAATAATGTATTATCTTTTTCTGCAGAGACATACATGTTTGTAGTAGTTCGAATTTTTGGTGTGTCTGATGGAGCATTTCAAACATTCACAGATCTAGATTTGTAGGTTTTTCTGAACAAGTTGCCAAAGATATCAAAGATAAGAAAAGCTCATGACCTTTGAAGAGAAAACTCCTTGCCTAAAGCTAGCATTTTCTCTTATTTTCAGAGCAAAACCAATCGCTAAGCAGAGCCTAAGTCCCTCTCCTTCTCTTTATGTATAATTTCTGATATAGTTGTACGTATATACACATCTGTGTTAATCAAATCAGATGAAAAACTTTACTTAGAGAAACTTCTAAGGAAAAACAGCCACGGTATAGGGATGGATGATCTTATCTTTCTAAATGTGTTTTCTTTACAGCGTTACATAGAGATAAAAATGCATTCATAATGCTTTCAACAAAAATAGTTCTGAAATATAATTTATAAATTTGTTGCCCAGAGGCCAAAATAAATTTATTAACCACAAATGAGTACTCTGGTTCTAATAGGTCTGCGTATGTGGGTAAGTACATATTATGCCTAATGTATGTTATACATATAGTTTATACATATTTTTCCAGCAACAGCTTGATAAACTTTATCTCCACATTTAAATTAGTTTTAAATTAAAATTCATTTTTGAATATTTATAGGTCTGTCTCAGTGCAGACAGGGCCAAAAAAGAATATAAAATAAAAACAAACATTACTTGTAAGGCCAACATAAGTCACCTCTCTTGTTTAGTTTTCAATAACCCCAAGTTAAATAATGTTAGTTTCATTTTACAGATAAGAAAACTGAAGGAGAACAATGTTAATATCTTATCCAAGGTCACACAGACTTTGCTAGTGGTAGGCTGTTATGGTTTCCAACTTCGTTTTTCTAATTCTAAAGCCTTTAATGCTTTCCACTCTATCATACCATATTTTTTTTTACTTTACTCTCTCTCTCTTTTTTTTTTTTTTTTTAGAAAGGGGAACTAGCTATGTTGTCCAGGCTGATCTCGAACTCCTGGCTCATGCAATCCTCCTGCTTTCAGCCTCCCTAGTAACTGGGACTACAGACACACGACTGTGCCCAGCTCATTATAATAATAATTATTATTATTTTTATTATTATTTTTGAGATGGAGTTTTGCTTTTGTTGCCCAAACTGGAGTGCAATGGTATGATCTTGGCTCACTGCAACCTCTACCTCCCAGGTTCAAGCGATTCTCCTGCCTCAGTCTCCCGAGTAGCTGGAATTACAGACACGAGCCACCATGCCTGGCTAATTTTTGTATTTTTTTTTTTTTTTTTAGTAGAAATGGGGTTTCACCATGTTGGCCAGGCTGGTCTTGAACTCCTGATCTCAGGCGATCCGCCCATCTTGGCCTCTCAAAGTGCTGGGATTACAAGTGTGAGCCACCATGGCCTGCCCCAGTTCATTATTTTTAAGGCATTCCCCATTGTAATTTTCCAGGGAAATAGGAAAAAAAAAGGTTGGAAATAGTGGAAAAACCAAATAAATAAACATTGCTAATAACAATGATATTAGTCGTATTTATAGTATTAAAAATTATTACCTATACAGCCTAAGGAGTTATTGAGGACTATTTTATAAAGCCAGTTAACCAAGAGACACATTAGGGGCACTTTTTTTACAATTCTCTACTTTGCTTAATATATGACTTTAGTAGCATGAAAATGCACAAAACACTTATCATTCCATTACATAGTATGCTATGTCTTTGACATATTTGAAAGCATTTCTCAAAAAGATGTTAGAACCTTCAGAAAATTTATATTCTATCAGAAAAATTGTTCTATATATGTTAGCTCAGGTTTGCACAGAAGACCCCAAAATGGGGTTAGGCAAGAACTGGAGGAGGGAGCTAGAAGAGACGGAGCGAACCCTCAGACTGGGATGAAGGTCTGACTTGCATGGGGGAAAAGAGGAAAGGAAGGAGAACTCGGTACACAGATTGTTTTTCACAGGTTGTTTGTGACTTCAATTGAGATAACATATGTGAATAATTTAACAGTTCCTGGGTGCTAAATAAATCCTCCATAAACATAGGTTTTGGTTTTAATTTCAATTTTATTTTTTTTAATTTTTATTTTTTTTATTGCATTTTAGGTTTTGGGTACATGTGAACCGCAATGAGAATTGTAGATACTTGCTGTAACTCATCTGCCCTTTGCATTTTTCTTGTAACAAAGCTGTACCATTGTAATGGAAAATTGATGTCAGCTCAGTGGTTCTCTTTCTTTGATTACTTAGTGAGCAATCTTCAGACATCCTTGAATCTAGAAAACTTTCTAGGTAAACCCAAGGGAAAGCGAAAGCATTCAGAGACAGTATTTTCCTCTCATGCCCGCTTAAATAAAAAATTTATTTTAGAAATATTTTACTTGAAAAATCTTTGTACTTTTATAAAATATGCTCTTTGCAAATATTTTAGAATAGAACATTTGAAATAAACAGTAATACTCAAATTATTATTCTGTCCAACCAATTCTAATTTACACTTAATTTAAAAGTGGAAATACTTTAAAATCAAATGAAAGTTGTGTCTACATAAATTAAATTGACCTTTGATTTAATAGACATAAACAAATTAAATTGACCTTTGATTTAATAGACAATTCAACTTAGTAAAAGCAAAATTGAAACTTTGAATCAAAACAATGATTTGCTGTGCTTGATATGAGAACAAATATTATTTGAGTTTTAATTTACATAATTTGTTCTGAACTTAAATTATATCAAAGTCATGGATGTTAAACTTAAAATTGGATATGACATTTTAAAAATTCCTATTTTGACTTTGAAAGAAAAGGCAAAAATTATACAAATTATTGTAATGTAACAAATATACAAAATAAATACAATATATAATATTTATACTTTATAGAACATATCAATATATAAAAATATTTGTTTTATGTGATGCATGACATTTATTCCAGCATCCTTTGTTTTAACATTTTAAAAAAGTACATATTCATTATAGAACATGTAAAATATTCAGAAAAATATGAAGAAAAACAAATTAAGGATAAAAATAAATTTGTCCTTCGTTCTACTACCTAGAACAGCCATTGTTAACATTTTAATGTATTTCCTATATATCTTAATAAAGTAAGCTGGGATAATTATTCCTTAATGTTAAAAATAAATGTTAGGATTAATACTCTAGTATCATGCTCTCTTTTTCAAAATTATGTTTTTCTCCTTGGTTATGGGTCAGTGATTAATTAACTCCTTATTTTACTTTATAACATTCTTAACTTCTCTTAAAAGTGTTACACAGAATATGTTGTTTCTTACTTAGTGTAACTTTAAATCAAGTTTCTGTTTTGGGCAGTTTATAATGTTCTACATAGCAAAACCCTTGTCTCTTAAAACTACAATTGGGAGTTGCTATTAAAATGATGAAATCATTAACACGAATGTGCCTTCCAAAAAGTGTAAATGAAGTTCCAGAAAGACAAGAGCATTATGTATCATATTTCTTCTGCACATGGCCCAGGGCAGCTCTTTAACAAGTAACATTTAATAAAGAAGAGGGTAAAAGTTTAAACTCCTAATGCCAGTTAGGCATAAAATCTAGGGTGTGAGATTTGGGGTTACATTTACCTTTCTTTCTTTGTTGCCATAGGTATATAAGAAATCTGTGACCAGAAAAATTTTAAGGGATAGAGAAAATGAGATAATAGAATTTAGTACATATCCCTCCCCTCTCTTTTTTATTTGAGAGGAGTGCATTGGCACAATCTTGGCTAACTGCAACCTCCACCTCCCAGGTTCAAGCCATATCTACTCTATCTAAAAAGAAGTTTTCTGGTGAAGGACACTGTCATAGGTGTCATAGCATTCGTGCTTTAGTGTGGATTTGGGTGTTAGATTAAGCAAAATAGATAACTGTCCATTTCCTGTGTGCAACATATTTTTGAATTGACTACAGACTTTCAGTGGCCATCGATGGAACAGAAGATGCCATTTGTGACAGATCACAATTAAGAGATTATGTGACAGGAAAAAAACATGTTACAGTTTTTAGAAAAAGTTGTATTTTTAATAAAATGGACTTCCTCTTCCCTCAGCAAGCATCTTTTTTATATTAATCATGAATAGGCAAAGGATTTGTTTGAGATATTTGCTTTGAAAAAATAAGAAAAATAATTTGAAAATTATTGCAATTAGGCAAAGGTAGTGGGGAAGAGAGAGAGAAAGAGAGAGCAAATCTGGGAATCAGAAAAGAATATAGTGAGGTGGAAATACCATGAGCTTTGCGATCACATAGGTCTGAGCTTAATTGAAATCAGAGTTTCATTTCTGTTCAGTCCATTGATAATTATGTGAAATGATTTCTCTGAGGACTATTTTCTTCATCTATAAAATGGGGATGTTTCTCAACTATTATTTATTAAGCTCTTAGTATGTACCAGGTACTTTGCCAAATTCCTTACATTTGCATCTTAATTAATTAGAAGCACCACTGTTTTTCTAAGGCAAGTATAGTTGTTTCTGTTTTACAGAGAGAAATTAGGCTTAGGAAAGTTAAGAAATTTGCTCATTTTCCATAGCTAATAAATGGCAAATTCAGGTCTTTCAGTGTTCTCTAACCACAATGCTATCTTACCTTCCTGCAGCTATGTCATAACAAAAATTGTGAATTGATGATTTAAACATTTTATATCATGACAGTTAACTCTGCACTTTTTAGGAAGTGCCAGCAAGAGAAAATTAGTCTGAATAGCATTTTGACAGCTATCTTATTTCATTTTCTGCTGATACAACACAATATCACAGACTAGGTAATTTATAAAGAAAATAAGTTTGTTTGTCTCATGGTTCTGGAAGCTGGGAAATCCAAGAGCATGGCACTGATATCTGGTGAGAGTCATCCTGTGACAGAAGAGCAGAAGATGGAAGGCGAAAAGTGAGGGAAACAGCCAAAGTGCCGTGATCACTAACCTACTCCCATAATAATGGCATTAATTCATCCATATGGGTGGAGCCCTCCTGACCCAATCACTTCATAAAGGTCCCACCTCTCAACATTGTCACAGTGGCAATTAATTAAATTTCAACATGAGTTTTGGCAGACACCTTTACATCACAGCACTTGATTGCCGTTGCCCCAAAATTTATCTTATTCTTATGTACAAAATACATTCATTCCATTTTAAGGACCCTCTAAGTCTTAACTCATTCTGGTATCAATTCAAAAGTCCAAAGTACAGAGTCTCATCTGAATCAGATATGGGTGACACTCCACGTACAATTTATCTTGAGGCTAATTCTCCCCAGCTGTGATACTGTGAAATCAAAAAGAGTCATCTACTTCCACAACACAATGGTGGAACAGGCAAAGAATACATATTTCCATTCCAAAAGAGAGAAGCAGGAAAGAAGGGGTAACTCATCCCAAGCAAGTCCAAAACCCTGCATGGAAAGCAACATTAAGTCTTAAATCTAGAGAATAATCTCCTTTGGCTCCATGTCCTGCATCCTGGGCACACTGAGCGGGGAGATGGGCTTTCAAGGCCTCTGACAGCCCTGTCTCTAAGACTTTGCTGGGCTCAGCCCATGTTTCAGCTCTCTCAGGCTGGTGTTTCATACTGGTATTCCTATAGTTCTGCAATCTTGGGGGTCACTCCACTTCCACAGCTCCCCCAGGCATTACACTCTGAAACCTAAGTGGAGGCAGTTATGCCCCACAGCTCTTGCATTCTTCGTGCTTACAGACTAAATACCACGTGGGCATTGCCAAAGGTTATAGCCCATACCTTCTGGAGCCACTTGAGTCACAACTGGGGCAGCCAAAGAATGCCGCACCAGAATGTGAGGAACAGAGTCCCACGGTGACTCTTGGCAACAGGATTGTGTAGGGAGCCTTGGGTCCATCCTCTGAAATGATTCTGCCCTTCTAGAGCTCCGGACCTGTGATGAGGGTGCAGTCTTAAAGATCTCTAAAGTGCCTTTGGGGTCTTTCTCCCACTGTTTTAATGATTAGCACTTGGCTTTTTGGTATCCAGATTAATCTCTTTTTAACAATACACCCTTAATATTCTCTCCCAAACACACGTTTTCACTCTTTACCTAACCATTTCTGTGAATTTTCTTCCTTTATGTCCTAATTCTCTTTTAATGATAAATTTCATCTTTAAGTCATTCCAGTATGCAGTTAGAAATAATCATGTAGCAGCCAGAATGCTTTCCTGCTTAAATATTTCTTCCTCTAGATATCCTAGTTTATTTACTCTTTAAGTTCTGCGTTTCATATAGTCCTAGAACGTGAACACAATTCTGCCAAAGTCTTTCCTACTTTTTTTTTTCTTTTTAATTTTGATTTTTTGAAACAGAGTCTCACTCTGTTGCCCAGGCTGGAGTGCGGTGGCATGATCTCGACTCACTGCAACCTCTGCCTCCCAGGTTCAAGCAATTCTCCTGCCTCAGCCTCCCGAGTAGCTGGGATTACAGGTGCCCACAACCACATCCAGCTAATTTTTTTTTTTTTTTTTTTTTTTTTTTTTTAGTAGAGATGGGGGTTTCACCATGTTGGCCAGGCTGGTCTCAAATTCCTGACCTCAAGTGATCCACCTGCCTCATCCTCCCAAAATGCTGGGATTACATGTGTAAGCCACCACCCCTGGTTTCTACTTTCTAACACTAATGGCTTTTACTCCAATTTCCAATACCTTGTTCATATTTTTTCTCTAACATCTCAGCAGAATAGCCTTTGCTGTCCACATTTATATCAACATTCTGGTCACTACCACTTAATTTCTAAGAAGATTCAGGCTCTTACTAGTTCTGTGGTCTTCTTATGAGCCCTCAATAGAATCACCCTTAATGTCCATTCACAGCAACCTATACTTTTTCTAGCCTACTCCTCAAATTCTTTTAGCCTCTATCTATTACCCAGTTCCAAGGCCACTTCCAGTTTCATATAATTGCTTATGGCAATAGCCCTACTTCTTGGTATCAGTTTTCTGAGCTCATTTTCTGCTGCTATCACAGAATATCGTAGACTAGTAATTTATAAAGAAAAAAAGTTTATTTGGCTCACAGTTCTGTAAGTACAGAAGCATGGCACCAGTACCTGGTGAGGGTCATCCCATGGTAGAAGTGAGAAAGCTGGAAGGGTGAGGAGAAAAAGAAAAATAGTATGTATAGAACTCCTGTGATAACTAGCCCACTTTCATGATGATGAACCCACTCCTTCAATGATGGCACTAATCTATTTATGAGAGCAGAGTCCTCTTAGCCCAATTACCTCGCAAAGGTCTCAACTGTCAGCACTGTCATAATGGCAATTAAATTTCAACATGAGCTTTGGCGGGGGGATTCAAAACACAGCAACAGCCTTTATGGAGTTTATGTTCTGATCAATTATTTGACTTCATAATATCACTCTCACTCTCTGTCAAAAATGCATAGTCATATAAGCTACTTGTTATCTAATATAGAATATAGGTTTGGAATCTGTGGAAAGATTTATAATCCCCTGGCAATAGCTGGTGGAACTCTTGACTATCACACAGTGATCAGAAATCACTATTTTTGGTTACTAGTCATACTGGATCTGTATTCAGAAAAGTCTTCAATTTAAATGGAAAATCAAAGTCACACCAAGAAAGGGCTGAATGGGAATCAAGTAAAAGATATTGCACTATTCATCACTTATTTCTCTAGTCAAATGCAGATGGAATGATTAAAAAAAAGTGAAAGGACAGTGGCTAGATTGTTCCTAACGACCTGTGACTGTAATAGACTCCCTGTCCCTCATAATTACAACATAACAGTAGCAAAATAAATTCAAGCAAAAATATAAATATACAATTTTAGTATTTAACATTTGTAAATGTTTTTAATTTTAATCAATGGTGAGATTTTTCTAGCATGTTCAGTTTAGTTCAACAATGATAAGTGCCTGATATGAAGCAAGTATGTGGCTATACAAAAATGAAGATATGGCTGCTTCTGTTCCCCACCCCCAGGGTTAAGGGAGCTCTCTTCCTACCTGGTAGACAGACATGGCACCAGATGAGTCACTCTGCAGGATGCAATAGCTACTCTGCTAAGAGCCATTATAGGGAAATAAAGGTCCTGCCTGCCTGCTAGAATGTTCATCGCCATTTAAAAATTTTAAAGCATAGCAGTTTTAAAACTGTTGCTTTTAAGGAATTGAGTACTTGTAAAGGAAACTGAGGGTTGTCCTAGAAAGAATCAAATGATGACTAGGGGAGGTCTCAAGGCCAATGTAGGAATTATATTCACTCACAGGTCAGAAACACAGTGATTGAAAAACTGGAGGACATATAACTCAGAATTAATGTTTTATAATAAGTTTAGCTACTATTTTTATCTTGTGTACTTCATTAAAAGCCTAAACTAAATTTAAGCTTTTTTAAATTACCACAAAATTAATGCATGTTCTTTTTGGAAAATACAAGTAAGAATAAAAACAAAAATCACCTGTAACTTCACTACCTAGTGATGAACAAAGTTAACATTTTGCTGTATAGGGTTCTGATATTTTTGCATTCGTACATGAATAAAATAGTCATAAATATGTGGTCATCCTATAGATACAGTTTTGTGATCTGCTGTTTTCACTTAATTTTATTTGATTTATTATTAAGATCTTCCCACTTCAGTATATGGTACAGTATTTTTAAAGGCTGCATAGTATTCCATTATAAGAAAGTACATGAACTTTAATTTATTCAGTTAATTTGGACATTTAGATTATTTTCACTTTTCTACTTTTATGAACAATGCTGCAATAAAAATACATGCGCATATATCTTTTCACCTGGCCAGAATGATTTTCTAGGGTAAAATCTTAGAAGTGGCATTGCTTTAGATTTCTAAATTTTTTCTACAAAGTTTAATCCATTTATACTCAATAAGCTTCCCTCACATCTGCAGCCCCAATCTTGGTCAACCTCAGTATTTAATGTTTACATATTTGTCAGCTTAATAGATAA
The DNA here is from genome assembly GCA_963573385.1 of Cacajao melanocephalus. Classification (NCBI taxonomy): domain Eukaryota; kingdom Metazoa; phylum Chordata; class Mammalia; order Primates; family Pitheciidae; genus Cacajao; species Cacajao melanocephalus. The sequence continues at coordinate 1,806 of CAUYLG010004912.1, read as the reverse complement.
AACTATATTTTGGTTTTTAAATATTATCATGCTAAATATACCTTTATAAACTTTTTGGCAATATTCTTTTCTGTGTTTGAATTATAGAAAGGACACATTGATTTGAAATCTTGAGGGCAAAGCTATACAGTTCTGCATTGACTTTTATTCAATTATTTACTAATTTTCCGATTTTAAGCTATTTCTATTAACATACACAAGTCAGGTCTGAAGTGCATTAACATCTTTTTAAAATTATAGATAAGGTAGCCATTTTCATCTATTTTCAAACGCTCTGAATCCTTGTTTTTACTTTAAACATGAAACCACAGGCCAAGTTTCATTTCTCATTTACCACTTCTCCCCCTGAGTTGTCAGTTTTGCTTTTGCTCTACACCAAGGGCAAATGAAAGGGCATTTCATTAAATCACTGTGCTGGGTAAGGTTCACGTAGAGTTATCTACTTTGCTTTGCATACCTTTTTTAGTTTGTCATTTGGAAATAAATTTAAACCTAATACTGTTCAAGATGTGTTCTTGTGTTTAAAATGAGTTGATACATTTCAAATAAAATCTTCTAGATTTTTAAGACTCAGGAGTCTTAAAATCTAAGAAGACAATGATAGCATTTTCATTTGAGGATGCTAATGTGAACATTTTAAGGGAATGTAACAATGTTTAGGAAATAAACATATCAAAATGACAGTTGCAAAATGACTAAGTATGGGCTTCTCCTAAACACTGGAAAAAAACAAAGAAAGTTATTTAACTTGTAATTTTCATTGTATCCATATACCAAGCTCTTCTTGGGTGTCAATATTTCATAATTTGATTTAAAAAAATGAGCAACTATTTTTAGTAGAGACGGGGTTTCACCATAATGGCCAAGCTGGTTTTGAACTCCTGACCTCAAGTGATCTACCCGCCTTGGCCTCCCAAAGTGCTAGGATTACTGGGCTTGGTGGTGCACACCTGTAATCCCAGCTACTCGGGAGGCTGAGGCAGGAGAATTGCTTGAATCTGGTAGGCGGAGGTTGCAGTGAGCCGGGATCATGCCACTGGACTCCAGCCTGGGCCGGAGAGTGAGACTCCATCTCAAAAAAAAAAAAAAAAAAGCAACTATGTGGATTCTAAACTCCAGGAAAAACAAGTTCTGTTCTACCTCTTTAACTCCTACAGGGTCTAATAAAGTGATATGCACATATCACTATATATATTTATTGTGAACAAAGATACATATCTTTGTTCAACCTTTTAAAAAAAAATAGAAATGGGGTCTCACTATGTTGACCAGGCTTGTCTCAAACGCCTAGCCTCAAGTGATCTTCCCATCTTGGTCTCCCAAAGTGCTGGGATTACAGGCCTGAGTCACCACGGCCAGCCACGTTCAACCTTTTAATAGAAATTTTAATCCATTTATATGCTTTTTATAATTGCTGATATATTTATACATATATATGCCATTTTGTTTTATTTACTATGCTTTTTCTAAGCTTTATTTTCTTCTTTCTTATGTTCTGTATTTTATCGGTGGATATAATAGTTATATACAATTCAAGTACTTCAGTCTGAATATTAACAGCAACATTCAACAGATGCTTTTCAGCTGCAGCTGTATACAGTGTGCTTGTGTGTTTGTGTGTGTGTATAAGAGAAAGAGGCCAGGTGCCGTGGCTCACACATGTAATCCCAGCACTTTGGGAGGCCAAGGTGGGCAGATCACTTGAGGTCAGGAGTTTGAGACCATCCTGGCCAAAATGGTGAAACTCCGTATCTACTAAAACTACAAAAAAGAAGAAAGAAAGAAAAAATATTCAGCCTGGCATGG
>CAUYLG010004911.1:0-34433 GCA_963573385.1 Cacajao melanocephalus | reverse complement strand
ATATATTTTTATATATTATATATAATATATATTTATATATTAATAAATATATATATTATTATATATATAAAGAATATGCAATGTCTGTCTTTCTGTGCCTGGCTTATATGTATATGTACATGTAGAAACTTGATTATACTTGTATTCTAAAAGTTAAAAAGGAATAATTTACTTTCAAATATAGAGACAGGAATTCTAAAGAGCCTCCAAGCTCTGAACTACATAACTGTGCCCATTAACCTCTTACTCTCCTATTAATATAAGAAATTTGGAGAGGGAGGGACTTCAAGATGACTGACTAGAAGCATATGGGACTCACCTCCTCCACAAAGAAGAACCAAAATAGCAAGTAGTTCATCACACTTTTAGCTGATCATCTAAGAGAGAACATGAAATCCAACAAGAAATGTTTAAGTCAAGAAAGGAGCAGGAAGTGAGGCAGCCTGTTCGCATTCTGCAAGTCACTGTGGTGGAACACCTATCTCTCAAGGGCCTAAATGTCAAATTATGGCATTATGGTTTCCAAATTAAATCATAATGAAAGTATTAAAATCAGGTCGGTATTTATTAGTTGCACAAGTCTTGCACTTCTGAACTACCCTTTAAATACAGTGAAATACTGGGCCAGTGCATGCCAAGGGAATATCCAATGCATCTTGTCTGTATTTTACTTCTCAATGCAGTGACCAAGGGTGAATCGGGAACACTTTCACTTACCAGCCTTCAGTTCTAGATGCTTCTTCTCTTGGATCTGAAAGGAATTATGGGTTAATTTTTCATACTTATCATTTCTCAGTGAGGGAAATGAGGTCCAAGAAGACTTGTCCAGCAAGTTAAAGGAAACACTTATAATAAATTCAGATGCCTACAGCCATACAAACCACATGGGAAAATAGCCCATGTTTACACATAAAGAGTCTTGAATGCCCAGAAAGTGACTTAGTTTGGACAGTAATTTTAACAGTTCAAGAGCAACTCTAATAAAATAATGCACCCAATAAATATTTGTTGAGGAAAACTGTTAAAATCAGGATGTGACATGATCCTCTCTCTGTTCTTTCACAGTAAAATTGGGACATTTTCTCTGAGAGGCAAGAAGCAATAGCAATTTCCCAAAGTTTCTGAGCCTCTAAAAAGGATCATTTATATTTTCCTTTCATACTGTACTTTATACAAAGAAAACTCTTAATAGATACACGTGCAACCAATCCTATATTTGTCACAGCTTGATATTGTGGACATCATAATATTCAGTGTATAAGAAATGGTATCTATTTCTATTAGGCTGTCATATACTAGACTAGACTATACGACTTTATCCACTTTGTTTCAGTGCATAGAACAGCATCTGGCAAAGAACTCACAATGAATAAATTTTGTAAAATGCAGAACAATACCAACTGCAGATCTATGTGTCTGTGGCTATAGCACCTTCCCTGGGCCTCCTGCTTCACTCAGTGGGCAATGAGTCCATGCAACAAAGAGAGTGTCCATCTGACATTTGTGTGTCTTCTTTCCACTTCTAGACTTCTCTGAGGTCTCTGACTTCTTTGGCCAAACAGCTCCAAACTTGTTTTTAGAGACTGGAATAGAGCATACCATGCTACTGGTGTGCAGCTCCTAGTACTTAAAGGTAGACAAGAGATAGCTCTGTCAGGCATGGAAGGGCAAATATTGGACATGGGGATGCTGTGGCTACCCGTGAATTTGGAAGCCCATTGTGGTGCTGTGATAGAGTTGTGGCTGTGCGGAAATGGGAGTGGCCCATGGGCTTTCATTTGTGTTTTTTTCTCAACCCTGCAAATTTTAAGAGAAGTCTTATTTAAATAAATAGATTGATCAATAAATGAATGAAAATAATGCCTTTTACATAACAAATAAAATCAACAAAATATACCAATGAAAGAAAAATTAAGAGGTTTTCCCAAAGATTCTGATAATGGTAAACTCTGTAAAATTTGATAAGGACCTCTTCTAGATCTATGATTTGACCCAGAAACCCCACTACTGTGGATCTACCCAAAGGAAAAGAAATCACTGTAACAAAAATACACCTGCACTCATATGTTTATCACATCATTGTTCACAATAGCAAAGTCATTAAGTTAACTTAAATGTCAACATGACTGGATTTAAAAAATGTGGTATATATACACCACAAACACAACACAGCCATAAAAAAAATAAAATTATGTCATTTACAGCAACATGGATGGAGCCAGAGGTCATTAACTAAGTGAAATAACTAAGAAACAGAAAACGTCACATGTTCTCACTTAAAAGTGGGAGCTAAACAATGTACCATGGACACACTGAGGGAAAGAATAGACACTGGGGACTCTGAAAGCGGGGAAGGTGGAAAGAGACTGAGGGTTGAAAGATTACCTATTGGGTACAATGTTTACCATTTGGGTGATGGGCACACTAGAAGCCCAAATTTCACCACTATGCAATGGATTCATGTAACAAACCTACACATGTACCCCATGAATGAAAAAAAAAGAAGAATACCTACTTCACAGAACTGCTATAAAGATTAAACAAATTATTATTTGCAAAGGAATAGAATGGTATCTGACTCACAGTCAGCACTCTGGAAGGGCCAACTTCCAGAGTTAAATGTGATGTTATTGTTAAATAACATAAATGGTGTGTGATTATTCTTATTATATGCCAATTTATATTTAATCTCAAAAGCAGACATGGTTTCTGAGTGTTAGTCAATTTAAATTTTAAGGGCTATTCACCAAACTAACTACAAAGCCAGTAAATTTCAACCATCTCAAAATATTTCTAGTATGTTGCCACTGTTGGTTACTGTAATATTAATTCAATATGAGTTTAGTAAGTCAGCAGGTGGAAAGGCTGTGTTTTAACTTTGTCTTCCCTAGCTAATAAAGATCGGTTCAATGTTTCAATCATTTAACATCTATGCTAAAGTTATAGAATAATAAGAAAGAACCTAATCTCCATCTAGGTTGGATTGTTTCATGGATATCACATGCTGGGAACACCAAAGCAGATGGGGCATAGAAGCCAAGGAGAGCCACCAGAAACAAAGATAAATGGATTGGATAAGCTGTAAAAATAATCATACTACTGCAAACAAATACCTTTCTACCATCTTTTAGAGTGAAAATGTAATTGCTTATACCTATTTTTATTTAATTACATTTTCGGATTTTATTTTTTTCTTGACATAGCTAACCAAAATTTTTTATTTCTAATGGACATAAATTATATGTCTAAAAACTCATGGATGTTAAAAGTGAACTAGAGGCAGAGCAAATAATTTTTATTTTTCAGGTCTTACAAATAGTTTCTGACTATTGCCCTCAAAGTCAGTATTGCTCTTGTTTTTCTTAAAGCATCTTTTGAGAAGACGCTTCTCCACAATGTCTTCCGAGGTGAGTTAAAGTTATAAGCTACTGAACAAAAACTTTCAAATTTTGCATTACAACATCAAAGGATCTGTGAATATATTATCAACAGTGTCAGCAGCACAATGAAATTAAGTTAGTATACAATATCTACCAAAACTTTCATAACATTGCTTTCTTTTTCACACAAGTCAGACTGATTTGAAAGATAAGCATTTGTTTGAAAATTAATAGCAACAGTCTTTTGTTTCATTTTATGCAGCTTTAAAGACCAAAGGAGCCTTAGGAATTAATTGCAGGCTTCTAATAAACACAATGATGTAATGACGTATTTAACATTACTGTGTTTTGTTTGATTCCAAATAAATTGCAGATTTTTTCTGGTGTGATACTAAAACAATTACCATTTGCAAAAGGATAATTAATCTGCAATTTTTTCACATTAGATCATATATCTCTAAAGAGTGCCCACAGATTTGATAGTCTTCAGCTGCTGTGTATTTATTTTTCATTTTTTTTCTACTGATGTACCGCCCCATCAGTGCTGACATTTAAATGAGTGAGTATTCAACACAAATGTTATCATTTGTATAGCATCCAATGCGGCCCCATACTGAGATGATTGCTTCTGGGAGCAATCCACGGGTTCTCAAATAGGGGGAAAAAGCCAGGCAAAATTTTATCAATTTACATTTTTCTGTGATTAATTTTTATGCAAATAAGGGCCCGACCGTGCTCCCATCTCACCTGAATCATCCGGATCATCAAAGACAAATTGAGCATCACTTATTTAAAAAATAGGCTTTAAACTACTCTACAGCTGTGTTGGAAAATGCTAAGAGCGGGGCATGAACTTCTCTAATATAACAGAAATAGATAAGAAAATGTCTTTTATGTGCATTTTGTACACAATGCCATAAACATGGAACTTAACAAAATCCAAAGGAAAAAAAAAGCCTTTGCTTTGAATACTCTTTGGTCCTTGTAAATATTCAACAATGGGAACAACAGTGTATGAAGCACCATTTCCCCAGTGAACACATAATCAGAAGTGTTTCCCACTAAGCAAAATATACTGACATGTCTTTGCCTACTTTTTATTGCTTCTGGAAGAAAGTGCCTAATAAACAGAATTATACACAGAAAACAAAAAATCTTTGTGGTTGGGGGTTTATGTTGTCAATATTATGTTGCAAAAAGTGACATAGCACTTTTAAGCCCATGCAGTCTAATTCTAAATTCATATAACTTTCACAAAAGTAATAGAACTATTTGGTTCACATTTGAGATCCATTAAAATCATATAAATCATAATAGCTTTTTCAAATAACATTATTCAGATTTATGAAATATAAATAAAAGTGTTTTCCATGACATTGGAATCAAGTTAACAGTGCAATTTATATTTTAAAAAATTGTCATAGCTTACAAATGCCACCTCAGCAGTGACTAAGTTCAATTTGCTATTTTTAAGGAAAAGCTATATTTTCTCATATTATATATTTTTTAAATGAACTTAGAGTTTTGTGTACATTACTTAGTTATCAAAATCTTCCCAGATGTCTCTCTCCCTCTCTCATGAAAATAATCACCAGAGCAGAAATAAATTGTTGACAATTCTTTGAGAATGGAAACAGACCACAGGGGGTAAAAATCTGGTTATCTAAATGGGTGATATAATCGAAGGTTCAGCTAAGCTAAAGGAATTTCAACATAAACAATGCTCTTATTTCCAAGAGCAGGTTCTCCTTTATATACAATAGTGGAGGAATGCCAGTCCTTTCCTTACTGCTGTGAGAAAAGTGCTGGACAGGAACAAGATTAGAATCTTAAAAGCTGTCCTGGGGAGCAAAATTACTGTGCATCATACAGGTGAGGAGGTAAAAAGAGCAAAAATAAATGGAGTTTATTCCATGGTTTTTAGAGATTATTTCACGAAGACAGAAATAAAGATATCTCAATCCATAGTTACAGTTACTCCATGTGAGATGGCTGTGCGTGTATGCGTGCACACGTGTGTGTTTGAGTATGTATGTATACGGAACTATGTCACTGGGCCTCCTCTCTGCCTCACCAACAAATATGCCATTCAACACTACATTTCACACACAAGAAATCTTGTCTCTATTCTCACAACCTCACTTCAAAAACAACCTGGGGAAAACAGGTTTTTCTCTCACAAAAATTCACTAATTTTAGCATGGGAAGCAACTGATGAGAAATAGGAGAATAATTGGATTTCTACAATTCTTGACGCAGCACACTAGGTCTGTCTCATCTGATTTTAGGGTGAGTCAGTTAGACCAGCCAGCACAGAAGGTCATCTGCCGTGATTATATCAGAAGTAGAAGCAATTCCTATCGTTCACAACCTGGAGATTTCATAGCCTTAAACAAAGGTAGGCGTAACATGATGTTCGATCCCTAAGGATTTGCAAACTCTACCCGTGACTTTAAGCAGCAGCTGTTTAGTTGAAAGCAGGTCAGCTGGCAAGCACACAGCTGTTTTTTGAAAGTCCAGGATAGTTGCCAGTTTAATGTAAAAACCAGCCTGTCTCTCACAGAAGTAAATTGGCACCTCCCAAATGACAGGGGGGACTGCTTCCACATGTGCTGACTGAGTACATTTGGGGACAATGGGAGAAGAGACAGGAGAAGAAGAAAACTTTGGGAATGGCACCCCACTAACTTAGGCAAGAAATACTGTTTTTCCTAAGAGGATGAGGAGTCCAGGGCAGTTGGTGAGTTCACAGGGTCTCAAAGTCCATGCATCTAACCTTGGCCACAATCTTCTCCACAGAGATGAGATGATTCCTTCATTTCTGAACAATTCTTTCCCTGTGAATCATCCCAAGAAAGGAGGCACTGACTCCTTAATTTAAATAAAAAGCACAACTTTTGGATTCTATTTCCCACACTTCAAGTCTTCAGCACAGGAAACAAAAATCACAACACTTCTTGGCAGTAATTGCGAATTTTAAAAGATTTTAAGGCAAGGAGCTTTAGAAGGAGAGTAAGAAATGAGAAAAGAAAACTTCAGCATGATTTGACTATCATGTGTGAGCAGGTCCAGTAGAACACAATCATCTCGGTTTCTGAACTTTAAAATTAAAATGCCTGTAAATTTTAATCAATCAAACAGAATGATTAGCTCTCCTTTTTATTATAGAACAAATGATAATCATGTTAAAACACTGTAGTATGCTAAAGTATGTGGGTTTCTCTTTATTGTACATTTATGGCATGCCTATTTATAAGTTTTTGAAAATTAAGATATAATTTACATAGAATAAAATGTGCAAATTAAAAATATATAGTACAATGACATTTTTAAACATATAGACATCTGTGTAAAAATATGACAGCAAACAGTAGATAGACTATTTTTATCGCCTCACTTTACCCTTACTAAAAGTACATGAAATATTAAAACTAAATGAGATAATAAACTATATGAGGTGCAGTGAGGAAGGTGGGGCCCAGATAAATCAAGGAATTTGCCACAGGTGAAGAGACTTAGTTTCAAACACATGATCATCTGATTCTAAAGTCCACATCCTTCCCCCAAGCCACAGTGCTTCTATCAAGAAAGGACCATAAGAACAGGATACTCAACATTTATGGAAATAAATTCCAAAACTAAATTATGCTGAATTATTTTTTTAATTAATAGTAAGAACATTTTATGAGACAATGTATTAAAACTGACGTCCTGATATTCCCAACATTCAAAGAAATGCCATATTTTTCTTTGGGGAGGGAAATTAGTATTTGGTTCAGCAGCAGCTAGCAGAAAACTTGCATAATGGTGGATTAAACATGATAGACATATATTTTTCTATAATGTATAAATCTAGAGATTGGCAGCCCAAGTTTTTTGTTATGACATTTATTTAGTCATTAAAAACCCAAAGCATGTCCTAATCTACTATTCTTACATCTTTTCCTTTCCTGTGGTTGTTTCATGGTCACAAATAATTGCTGCAGCTCCAGCCATCATGTTCACTCTCCAGACAGCAAGAAGGAAAAAATGCAGTGGTAAAAGATTTCCTGCCTAATACTTGCGTCAGTACCTTTTAAGTAGTTTACCCAAAGACTTTACATAATGACTTCCACTTTTTTTTTTTTTTTTTTTTTGAGACCTACTTAGTTTCGCTCTGTCACCAGGCTGGAGTGCAGTGGCACAATCTTGGCTCACCGTAACTCCGCCTCCCAGGTTCAAGTGATTCTCCTGCCTCAGTCTCTCAAGTAGCTGGGACTACAGGCCCACACCACCACGTTAAGCTAATTTTTGTATTTTTAATAGAGACAAGGTTTCACCATGTTGGCCAGGATGGTCTCAATTACTTGATCTCGTGATCCACCCACCTCAACCTCCCAAAGTGCTGGGCTTACAGGCGTGAGCCACTGCGCCTGGCCAATGACTTCCACTTTTTATATCAACACCCAATTACATCTGTACTGGAGACTGGATTATTAAGTATTTTGGCTAGACCTGTTTCTATCCTTTAAAATTAAAGAGAAAGGAAGAATGAAAATTTGTTCACAATTATTAGTTTCTTTTCCAGAAAAAGAGAAAAAGCTTACAATTTAAGTACTTAGAATAACAAATCTAGGAAATTCGAAATATAATAAGGTAAACAGTTATGCTCATGACCTGACCTCACTGCACTGAAAAATACCATCAAAAAGAATGGTATTTTTTCTGAAGTGATCTAGTAAAAATAACTCCTACTGTCTTTAAGAAAAATAAGAAACAGAAGCCAAAATGTAGAATGCAATTAGTTTTTGTTTGTTTGCTTATTTGTTTTTGTTTTTGTTTTTTTGAGATAGAGTCTTGCTCTGTTGCCCAGGCTGGAATGCAGTTGCACAATCTAGGCTCACTGCAATATCTGTCTCCAGGGTTCAGGCGATTCTCCTGCCTCAGCCTCCCAAGTAGCTGGGACTACAGGCATGCAACACCACATCCGGCTAATTTTTGTATTTTTAGTAGAGACGAGGTTTCACTATGTTGGCCAGGCTGGTCTCATACTCCTAACCTCAAGTGATCTGCCTGTCTCAGCCTCTCAAAGTGCTGGGATTACAGATGTGAGCCACCTCGCCCAGCCTATTTATTTGTGTTTAAGGGAGAGAAAAACCACAAATGAAAGTAGGCCATTTGACAATATTTCTTAATTGTCTACAATGCCAGAAACTGTTCTGGGCACTTGGGATACAGACGTGAACAAGACAAACATTTTTACTGTTATCATGGAGCCTATAGTTAGTACACAAATAAAGAAGATCTCAAAATAGCAACATGCAGAAAATTAAAGTAAGCCAACATGATGGAGATGGACTGTGTGACTAATTTATATGGGGTCATCAGGAAAGACCTCCCTTAGGAGGCTACATTTAAGCTGAGATTTGAATGACAAGAAAAAAATGAGCCATTATGAAGCTCACGTGAAGCATTTGGGGCCAGAGGAACAGCTGGTGCAAAGGCTCTAGATCAAGCTTGCCCAACCCTTGGCCAGTGGGCCATATGTGGCCTAGGATGCCTTTGAATGTGGCCCAATGCAAATTTGTAAATTTTCTTAAAAGATTATAAGTTTTTTTGCAATTTTTTTTTCTCATCAGCTATCATTAGTGTTAGTGTATTTTACGTGTGGCTCAAGACAATTCTTCTTCCAATTCAGGCCAGAGAAGCCAAAAGATTGGGTGCCCCTTCTCTAGATAGAAAAAAGCTTAGTATGTTCTAGAAGCAGAGAGAAAGCTGGGAGGCTGGAGCAGAGTAGGGTGAGGGAAAGAGTTATATACAGAAGATGAGGTCACAGAAGTGGGCAGGAGCCAGACTGTGGAGTGTTTTGCAAGCCAAGATAAGAAGTTCAGATTCTATTCTAAACATAATGGAGAGTCCTAAGCAGGAGAGTGAAATTATCTGACTTTCATTTAAAAATAATGACTCTGGCTGCTAGATGGAGAATAAACAATAGGAGAGCAAAAGTAGAAGCAGAAAGAGCAGTTAGGAACCAAATGCTGTAGAATGGATGATGGTGACTGGGAGTACAGTTTAGTGAAAATCAAAATAAATGGATAAATTCAGGATGTAGAGGATGTAGGAATGTAAGCGGATGCAGGCATGGAAACAAATGAACAGATTCTTCCATTGAACTTGGGGAGATAGTAGGTATTGGGATGGGGCTAGTTAAGGAAAAAGAAAAGAGGGAAAATTCCCAGCTGCTCAGCTTGAAAAAATGCAATGATGGTGACTAGAGTAAGTAGTAAGATTGGGAAAGGAAAATAAGCACTGTATTGGGGATATGTTCAGTTAGAAATTCCAGTAACACCTCCAGATGAAAATGCCTGGCATGAAAGTGGATCTATGAATCTGCAGAGGTTGAAAATGGAGCTGCAGATTTGGGAATCCTGATATTTCTACAGAATTTCAATTCACGGGAGTAGATGAGATCATCCAGGAAGTAGAGAGATAATAGAGAAGAAGTCAGAGAACACAGCTCTAGGATATGTGACATATAGAGTTAAAACAAAATAAGAGAGGGCAGTAAAAGAGATTGAAAAGGAGTGTCTAGTGACCTAGGAGAGAAATCAAGAGAAGAACGTGTTTCACAAGCAGGAAGTAGTTAAACGAGTCGAATACTTTATAAGATCAAATAATATAAGAACAGAGAAATGACTTTTGGAAAACCTGTTTACATAGTACAGAGGAATAAGTTATTTTTCAATATTTCATTTAATGTGAGTGAAACCCTGTTCCAGAATCAAGATGATTTATATTCCTGAAGAAACAAGACAACCCAAACAAAAAAGACTACTCTATTGACTCCCAAGTTCAACCTGAGAGCCCTATCACGGTCCTTGGGAATTTTGAAAAATAAAAACAAACCTGAGAATCTGTAGTCCTCTTTATCCTCACTCTTTAATGCACAGAAATGCACCCATATCACATCAAAACACAGACATTTAAAGTACATTTAAGTAGGCTTTTGCTCTCTCCTGTGCTTTACACATTAGAAACTTGCATATTTGTGCTTTCTAAGGTGGAGCACTACCAGGCAGTGTGAATTATTTCTGCTCAAATCCATTCAATTATGTATTTAGAGAGTTGGAGAAGACATCCTCTTCAAATAATATATAATATTGTGCATTCAAGATATTTCTCATACCGTTACCTAGGAAGCCATTTTTTTTAAAAGTGAATGCAGTGGGATGCCAAAAATAAAACTAATTTATGGTTTTTCTTGTACAAGGATGAACTAGAAACCTCTCAGACTACCAAAAGTTGCTGTGAGTGATGGGAAGAGATAATCCAGGGAAGACTCGTGTCTTAGTTTGGAGAGGTGGGCAATGACTGGTCATGTGTGCATATGTGTGTGCATACCTGAGCCCAAAACACTTAAACTGGAAGGGTGAAGAATGGTGTATCTCTACTAGAGTCAGCCCCAAAACCTGCCAAGAAATAAATGCTCAGATGCAAAGAAGACGTTTTTTCAAGAGACATTGTGAAAACAAAAGGCACAATCAGAGCTGCCTCAGAATCTAAGTGACAAAAGTAGCACAGAATTGGGGAGTCAACTACAGTGGAACATATGTATCCAGTTGAGTTTGTGCATGCAATGTAAAATGCATTCAGTACCTTAAGAGAGACACAAAAAAATTATTCTTATTCCTATAAGATCTCATTTGAAGATATGCTCTCCAAGGAGCATAACCCAGAAAGATCACTGTGGAGACTGTACAAAGCACAACACCTTTTGGCATCTGGAGGCATTTGCAGTGTTAAGGATGCACTGGAAGATGTTCCTAGGAGCAGTAAACCCATGTTGTCATGGAGGCACCTGTGAGACGGGTAAGAACCTTATGAGTTGATGAGTTGTGTGCCCTCAACAAGGAAGCCATAGCCAAAGAATATGACAGACAAGATGTGAAACACTGGAGACACTCAGACATAACCAGGGAGACACAGGAAAGATGATGTAGAAGAGTGAAGGTGCTGGAGCTGTGCAGATGAAGCAATTAGTCAGGAAATGTGGCTATGTGTTAGGTGATCTTATTCTTATCTGGGGTGATAAGGTCTGAGGACATTTAGGTTACACTAATAACAAAGCATGTGTGTTTTATAATACAATTCTATGTTTATTTTCTTCTTATTAACTGTACTAGGCTATTTACACAGTGGAATTGTAGTTAAAGTTATTTAGTAAAGACGTGCCATGAATAGACAGTTTCACTAATGCTAATCACGCAAGTGCAGTGAAGCAGCTTATGTTCCAGTAAGTAACATGGGTGAGAACTTCCCATTCTTGTGACCTTTTCTGGGTCAGTAGACTTGAAATTATGCCATTCCAAAATAATTTTGGGGTGGGAAGCTTCCTGGTATAATACAGTCACATTTAAGTGAGTATTATGAAGAAAAGCTGATATGAGAAAGCTGTAATATTGCTAGCATAAAAATAGGTGCTGCCAGGGAGTGAGGCAACTGACAAATGGGTTTGCCAAGGGAGGACTAAGGGATATCCCTGGTAACCATGAGAAGCCTGGCTTGAAGCAGCAGGTGCTCAGCTGCAATGAGAATCCAAGACCTCAAGAGCAGACAGGAGGGAAGGCTCCTTAAGGAGGAGGCAGTCAGGGTACTTGGAAATGAGTGCGACTCCAGAAAGAGACTGCAATAATAGGTATACATCCATCAAAACATCAGAGTGTACACCTTAACCATATACCATAATAATAAGTAAAAAACAGAGACAAAGGGGTCCCATGTGAGGTCACCAGGCTTAGATGCACATTCCCAATCAGCAAAATGCCATGGTTCCAATTGCCTGATTCTAAAAGTTGAATTGTATTGGTGCTGAATATTAATAAAGCTCTTAAATAACATAAAGAAAAACTCAGTGGCAGCTGGATTGGGCAGCTCAAATTTGGAAGCTTTAAACTAGATGTTTATTTAGGGCATGCTATGCACCAACGATGTCAATAAGTTCTGGGGTTATTCTAAACATAACAATACCAAGTGTACAAGCCTGCACATGTGATCTCTGCTGTCTCTCCCCTGACTCCTCTTGTCTTTTCCAGCTTGAAAAATATATATACTTTTGGAAGGATTCAGTATGCATAATGCCAAAATAAGTATACTTATGAAAGATTTTACCAATAAACATACAATTAAATTTTTTTAAAGTAACATGAGTAGCCAATTGCATTCCTTCAAATAAAGAATGGGAACACATAAGAAACAGGGAAAACAGCTTTTATAATATTTTGGGGGAAAGAATGCAAATGTACTGAAAATGGAGGATAGGAATAAAACAAGGAGAAAGAATATCATATACTTCACCCATGTACGTAATATTCATTCAACAAGCAATGCTTGAGACCTAGTGTACGCCGTGCACTACTGAATTGCTGAGACACCAAAAATGAATATGGCATGCTCCCTGCCTTTCTAAGAGCAAACGTTACACAAATAAAGTACAGTGTAAAATGCACTGTCTTAAGGAGCCTTAAGAAAAAGATAAGTAAAATCACACTTCTTCTCATAAGATCTCATTTGAGTATATGTTAACTATAAAACGCTAACAAGTCATTTTAAAAGAAATGCTGTATTTTTCTTTTAACATAAATGTATCCACAGGTTAAACTTACAGGTCTGAATGCTACTTTCAGAAGAACGAGAGCCTGAAATGGTGACCATCTAGCTGAAGGTTAACCTTTTGCAGTGAACAAATAATGACTGACAAACCAAGACAGGCTACTTAACAGGATAAGCTCCCTATGGCTGAATGAAAGATCTGACTTCCAAGGAATTATTTAAACCCAAACTCAGTGAGGCAATCCTGCCAAAGATAGATACCAACCCGACTTTTCATATTCAAGCTTTCCAAGCCAGGACTCCAAGCTAGGCTGCAGCAAGTTCTTAGAAAGAAATTGCCTTCCAAGTATTACCCCATTATCGCTGGTGCCCCCACAGCCTGGCTCTTTCTCCGATCACCATGGTGATTTGCTGAGTCACATCCTTAGCAGGTATATGTAAGTATACTGTAAAGATACGTGGAGAGGCCATGATGATACTGAGAGACACAAAGCTGAAGGAAGGGTGAAACTTTTAACCACCAAGAAAACTGAAGAAACAAAGTGCAAAGTCTAGAAATCTGGTATACGCTATTTTGTAAGACAATGTGTAGTATTTCAGGGAAAGTTACTACTTTCCGACTGTCAATACTAGTCTTGATATAAAAAATCTAAAATAAAAGTAGAGGAAATTTGTTTTTCTGTATTATATTCTATGAAGAAGATGAGTACTGAGGTTGATCCAACAGTATATTGCACAGCTTGTGGTAAACTCAATTCAGTTTGCATATTTCATAAGAGATTTGACACCAACCAAGTTAATTTTGATTTTCAGTCATAAAGTAGGCTTAACTTTCCTAAATTTTAAGATTTACTTAATTTAAGAAAGATAGTATTCCATGTGAAAAAAAATTATATAAAAGTTACTTTTCTAACATATAGCAAATGTTGAAAAGTTATGTTACATCCTACTTCTTCAAAATACTATTTGTAATTTACTTCTAAATAATCCCTGGGTCAAAGAGGAAGTGTCAAAATTTTTAAATATTCTGAAATAAAATACTTTTAATTTAAGTTAATGTAGCTTTTTTATAAGCTAACAAAATGAAAATGAAAACTCAACATCAAAATTTAGAGATTGCCTGTGATAAAGCACTACTTTGAAGGAAATTAACAGCATTAAATTTTATATTAGTAAAGAAGAAAGATGTAAAATCTGTAATCTAAACTTCTGCCTTAAGAAACTAAAGAGGAGCAAATTAGGCATTAAGCAAGCAAAAAGAAAGAAATAATAAAGGTTAGAGCATAGGTCAAAGAAACGGAAAACCAATGAACAATAGAGAAAAATCAACGAATGAAAAACCTGTTTCTAAAACTGATAAACCTTTAGCTAGACTGACGCAGAGAAAAAGAAGACAATAACTAATATCAGAAATGAAAAAGAAGACATCACTGCTGATCCCACACACATTGAAAGTATAAGTAAATACTACAAACAACTCTATGCCTATATGTATGACAAATTAAAAGAAATATAACAACTACTTGAAAGACAAGAACTACAAATCTATTTCAAGAAGAAATATGTAGTTTTAATAGGTCTATTCAAGATGTTAAATTTGTAGTCAAAAATTTTCCAAAATAGAAAAGTACAGGCTCAAAGAACTCCATTGTCAAATTCTACTAAGCAGTTAATGAACCATAATAGCAGTGCTATATAGTTTATACCAGAAAATAGAAGAGGAGAGAAAACTTCCCAACTCATTTTATGAGCCAGCATTCTCCCAATACCAAACCCACCTAAAGAACTCTCAAGAATAGAAAACTACAGACCGATATTCCTCATGGACATAAATGCAAAAAAAATCTTCAGCAAAATATTACCATATTAGATCCAGCAATATTTAAAGAAGGAATGAAACATCATACATCCAAGTGAAATTCTTTACAAGAATGCAAGGTTGTTCAACATTAGAAAATCAATTAATGTAACTTACCATACAACAGACTAAAAAGGAAAATCATGTAATGATCTCAATAGATACAGAAAAATTATCCAATAAAATTCTAAATGCATTCATAATAAAAATTTACAGCAAACCAGGAATAGAATTGAACTTTTTTATGCCCCACCCTCCCCCACACCTTTTTTTTTTTATGCAGACTCACTCCATCTCCCAGTGCAGTGGTGCAATCTCCACTCACTGCAACCTCTGCCTCCTAGGTTCAAGTGATTCTCATGTTTCAGCCTCCCTAGTAGTTGAGGTTACAGGCATCCACCACCATGCCCAGCTAATTTTTGCATTTTTAGTAGAGATGGAGTTTCACCACGTCGCCCAGGCTGGTCTCAAACTCCTAACCTCAAGTGATCCACCCACCTCAGCCTCCCAAAATGCTGAAATTACAGGTGTGAGCCACCCAACCCAGACCTTTTTACCTTTACAAAACGCATATATATGGGTGTGTGTGTGTGTGTGTGTGTGTGTGTACATCCTACAGCTCACATCATACTCAATGGTGAGAGACTGGTTTCCCCCTAAAATCAAGAGCAAGACAAAGATTTAATTTATTACTACTGCTATTAAATATAGCAAGAGAAATCCTTGCCAATATACTAAGGGGAGGAATAAAAAGAAGAAATGAAAAGCATACAGGTTGGGAAGAAAGAAATAAAATAGTCCTGATTCACAGACAATATGATTGTCTTTTTGAAAAACAATGTACAACAAAACACCTAGAATTAGTAAGAAGGTTTAACAAGGTTGGGAGCTACAAGATCAATGTATTTCTATATACCAGCAATGAAAGAAATAAAATTTGAAACTAAATCTCAAAACATCACTTTACAGTTACACAAAATATTTTTTATGAAAGAAGTTTTATTGCTATTATTATGGTAAGAACAGCTCACATAGGATCTACCTGCTTAGCAAATTTTTAAATGTACAATACAGTATTGTCATTTGTAGGCACAATGTTATACAGCAGGGCTCTAGATTTTATTCTTCTTGCATAATGAAATTTTATAATTATTGATTGACAACTCATCATTTCTCCCTTCCCCCAGCCCCTGCCAACCACAATTCTGTTATTTGCTTCTATGATGTAGACTGTTTTAGATACTTCTTGTAAGTGGAATCATGCAGTATTTATCCTTCTGTGACTGGCTTATTCACTTGGCATAATGTCCTCAGGTTCATCCTTGTTGACATATATGGCAAGATTTCCTTTTTTTTTGAAATGGAGTCTTGCTCTGTTGACCAGGCTGGAGTGCAGCTCACTGCGACCTCCACTCATATTCAGATAAAGCACTTAGGTTTAAGTCTTTTAAAAATGTGTGCAGTATCTACATGGTAAAAACTACAAACACTGATTTTAAAAAATTGAAGATCTAAATAACCATATTCATGAATTGGAAAGCTTAATATCATTAAGATATTAATGTCAATTATTTCCAGCTTGATCTATAGATTCAATGTAATTCCAATAAAAATCCCAGCAAACTCTTTTGTAGATTTTGATAAGCTAGTTCTAAAAGTTATATGGAAAGTCAAAAGCAATTAGAATTGCCCAGTAATTCTGAAAAAGAACAATGGTAGAGGACTCACACTACCCAATTCCAAATCTTCCTATAGAGTTACATGATGAACACAGTATGGCATTAGTGCAAGGACAGAAATAAAAATCAATGGAGCAAAAGAGAAAGCTCAGAAATAGACCCACACAAACATAGCCAACTGATTTTTGACATAGGTAGAAAAGCAATTCAACTGAGAAAGAATTGTCTTTCAACAAATAGTGCTGAACCAAGTGGATGTCTCTATGAAGCAAAACAAAATAAGAAAAAACCCAAAAGAACCTTGAAAATACCTCATACCTAATACAAAAATTAACTCAAAATGGATCACAGACTTAAAGGTAAAATGTAAAACTCTTACATCTAGAAAATAATAGAGTTTGGCCATGAGTTTTTAGATACATCTCCAAAGGCAAAAGCAGCACAATCATCCAAAAAAAAATTTAAATTAGATGCTATCAAAATTAAAAACACTTGCTCTATGTAAACACTTAAGAAAATGAAAGAGAATATGTAGACTGGAAAGAAATATTTGTAAATCACATATCTGATGAACGACTTGTCTCCACTATATATAACGAACTCTAAAATTCAGCAATAAGAAAGAACCCAATTTTAAAAAGGACAAATGATCTGAACAGACCCATCATCAAAAGAAGATGGAAAATGGCACAAAGAAGAGGAAAAGAGGTATAACATCATTAGTTATATCAAAAATTAAAACTGTAATGAGCTATCACTACACATCTATTAGAGAAAGCAAAATAAAACAAAAACAAACCAAAAACCCTGCCAATACCAAGGGCTATAGAGGATGCAGAACAACAGGAGCTTTCATTCATTTTTGATGAGAATATAAAACAGTACAGTCACTTAAGAAAACAGTTTGGTACATATCTATAAAGTCAAACACCACAATATGCTATGGCTTGGATGTTTTGGGCCCTTCAAAAATCATCTTGAGACTTAATCCCCACTGCAGGAGTATTGGGAAGTGTGACATTTGGTAGGTGGGCAGTTATGAATGCTCCGCACTCATGAATGGACTTAGATGCCCTTATAAAAGGGCTTGACAAACGGAGTTCATCCTTTTTGCGCTTTCTGCATTCTGCCTTGTGAGGACACAGCATTTCTTCCCTTTGTGGGATGCAGCACCAAGGCACAATCTTGGAAGAAAGGATCAGCCTTCATTTGACAACCAAACATGCTGGTGCCTTGATCTTGGACTTCCCTGCCTCTGAAGCTGTGAGAAAATAAATTTCTCTTCTTTAAGAATGACTCAGTCTCAGGTATTTTGTGAGGGCTTCACAAAATGAATGAAGACACATATGACCCAGCAATCACACTGCTAGGTATTTTCTCACATGAACAGAAAATTTTTGTTCACACAAAAACATGTATACAAACATGTACAGCAGCATTCTTCATCGTTGCCAAAAACTGAAAACAAATAAGATGCCTTTGAATGTTTGAACAGATAAGTTTTGATATATCCATACAGTAGAATGCTATTTATTATGAAGGAATGAGCTGTTGCACACAACAATATAAATGAATCTTAACATGCATTAGCTATGTGGGGAAAAAAAAAGCCAGACCTAAAAGGCTATGTATTTTATGATTGCATTTTGAATGACATTATGTAAAAGGCAAAGCTGTAAGGACAGAAAGTGATCAGTAGGTGCCAGGGACAGGGGTAGAGAATAAAGGTTGATTACAAAGGAGACATGCAAGGAAATACTTCAATGTAATCAAACTGTTCTTTATGATATTGGAGTGGTAAATACATGACTATGCATTTGTCAAAAGTCATAGAACTGTAGACTGAAAAGACTGGCTTTTACTGCCTGCAAAGTAAAACAAAACAAAACAAAACAAAACAAAATCAGGATTTGGGGGAATCAAAATGAAATGCAGCCTGTGACAAATCAATCTAAGTGTACAACAAATATATAACATCACCTCACTGGAGGAGTAAGGAAGGTGCTCATCTAATAACTGGAGAACAAGTATTTTGTCTAGATATTGAAAGGTCATACGTAGACAAAAAGACAAAGACAAAAAGAATTGTATATAAATATTGTGTACTAGTTGTTAAATTTTTTTCTCCCAGGAGTACAGTTTAGTTATTCTGACACTGTTACACGTATACAAAAATTGGACCAAAAAAAGGATACACATGATAGGAGCCTGGCTTCTCATTATCAAAGAGAAAAGTTACAAATGACCTTACCAATAACCAAGATAGGAATGTTAGAATGAACCCACAGTGCTGGATTAAAATCAAACATATCAGTATAAACTCATGTTTATTTGACCATATTGTGTGTGTGTGTGTGTGTGTGTGTGTGTGTATACACTAGCATCCAGACCTTGATTTCTAAATAGCCTTCTCCAATAAAGAGATAGACTTGAACAAAATAGCTGATTCTATACTGAGGCAAGAAACCACAACATGAACCTTGATTCTGTTGTGGTGTCACAAAGTAAGAAAGAGTTTAAAAGGAAGGGGGGTGGGGTTGGCTCATGTCTGTAATCCCAGCACTTTGGGAGGTCGAGGCAGGAGGATTGCCTGAGCCCAGGAGTTCCAGACCAGTCTGGGCAACATAGTGAGACCCCTACCTCTACAAAAAAAAAAAAAATTAGTCCAGCGTTGCATGCAACTGTAGTCCTAGCTACTCAAGGGGCTGAGGTGGGAGTATCACTTAAGCCCAGGAATTCAAAGCTGCCATGAGCCATGACTGTGCTACTGCTCTCCAGCCTGGGCAACAAAATAAAATCTCGACTCAAATTAAAATTAATAAGTGGGGAATGGGGAGGGAGTATGGTGCCTGTCAAAAGGACACAGCAGAAACCAGTATGATAAAGTTTCCAAAGACTAAAGCTGAAACAATCTGAGCAAAAATAAATAGTGATAGTATTGAATTATCACCCAAAGAATAAAGTAAATATCCATGAGTCCATATAAACAGTAAGTTTAATAAATAAGTAAATGAGGAAGAATGAAAGAACTGATATATTTTCCTTGCAAAAGAATTCCAATTAGTTAATGTTTAAAAAATGAGAGAAACAACAAATCACCATTAGAACATCATAGCAATGAATGCTACAGAGAAAACTCGCCAATCAATGCTAAATTAGTGGGCAGAAGTTTTGAAAAAAATTGGATATTTGCTCAAACTTATGGTATCTCCCTTCAAATATTTATTAATTATTGTGAAGTCCAAACTATATCCACAAATTCTTTAACGGTCCTTCCTCTAGGAGGTAAGAGCTTAATTCCTCCCTCCCTGAGTGTGGACTAAATTATTTGCTTATAGCAAATAGAGTATAGAAGGAAAAAACAGTAACTTGACAGTGGAGAAATCTAGCAGACACCATCTTAACCAAGTGATCAAGGTTAACAGCACCAGAAATATGTAATACTGATGTCATGTACCCCCTGATATAATGCAATAAAAAGAGAATATTACTTCTGTGGTATTTTCCTCCAAAATCACTAACTTCAGTCTAATTTTAGAAATTCTTTGCCAAATCCCAATTCAGGAATATTCTAAAAAATATCTGGCCACTATTGAGAAGGGTCAAGGCTATGAAAAATGAGGAAATTTCGGGAAACTGTCATAAATTACAGGAGACTAAGGAGACACAACTACTGAAGGCAGTGTGGCATCCTGGATTAAGTCTGGGAACAGAAAAGGTGACATCAGTGGAAAACTGATGAAACCTTATAAGGCTTTAGTTTAGTTAATACTATTGTACCAATGCTGATTTATTAGTTCTGAGAAATGTATTGGTTACATAAGATGTTAGCTTTAGAGGAAGTTGAGTGAAAGAGCTGCAGGAACTCTCTATACTACCTTTACAATTCTTCTGTAAATAAAAAATTATTTCAAAATGAAAAATAGTACAAGCATTATATCTAATCTAATTTCCTTAAGTACTCTACTTAAAAATTATCATGTTTTTGTTTTCCAAGAATTTTCAATAAATTAAAGATCGTTGACTATTATAAGAGTAGCAACATGTGAACGTAATGCCAGCCTAAAAATCAGAAACTTTTGGTCCAAATTCCAGACCCACCAAAAAGCATGATCCCCAGGAACTTGGGGATTCTTTGAACTCAGTTTTCTAATGATCAAAATAAGAAGTTTGAACAATGTGACTCTTATACATCACTTCCATCTTACAAAAGGTAGGGAGTTAGAAAGGGGAGAGCTTACATTTTTAGGAAAATATAAACCTCAATATATTTTTTAATGTAAAATATATACCAAAAATACAAATATCAAATAAAATAAAATATTTGTTGGCAATCTTAAGAGCATACCAGAGGCCATCTCACAGCATTGGTATCAAATTGCAAAGAGGACTGGGGCTTGTGACATGACTGGTTCCCCACTTTAAGAATGAAGTCAGCATTTCCGCCAAGATGGCCAAATAGGAAATGCTCTGGAGCGCGGTTCTCAGTGAGAGACACACAGAAGAGGAGTGATCTCCGCATTTCCAACCAAGGTACCAGGTTCATTTCAATGGGACTGGTTTGACAGTGAGTGTAGCCCAGGGAGGGTGATCCAAGGCAGGGTGGGGTGCTGCCCCACCAGAGAAGTACAACCCACTGGAGGATCAGTGACTTTACAACCCACTGGAGCCTTGGCACTCCAGTTCAGATACTGCGCTTCTCCTATGCCCTTTGCAACCCACAGCCCAGGACAACGCTGCCCGGCTGAGAAGTGCCACGAGTTGCCAGCACAGATCTGAGTGACAGCTCCAGCTGGCCGGGCACCACCCCTTCCTTATACCTTCCACTAAAATTAACTCCAGATGTTTTAAAGATTTAAACATAAGATCTAACACAGTAAAAACTCTAGAAGGAAACCTAGGCAAAACCATTCAGGACACAGGCATAGGCAAGGACTTCATGACTAAAACACCAAAAGCATTGGCAACAAAAGCCAAAATAAACAAATGGGATCTAATCAAACTTAAGTGTTTCTGCACAGCAAAAGAAACCATCATTAGAGTGAACTGGCAACCAACAGAATGCCAAAATATTTTTGTAATCTACCTATCTGACAAAGGGCTAATATCCAGAATCTCCAAAAAACTAAAGCAGATTTACAAGAAAAAAACAAACCCATTCAAAAGTGGGCGAAGGATATGAACAGATACTTTTCAAAACAAGACATTTATGCGGCCAACAAACATATGAAAAAATGCTAATCATTACTAGTCATTAGAGAAATGCAAATCAAAGCCACATTGAGATACCACCTCACACCAGTCAGAATGGTGATCATTAAAAAATCTGGAGACAACAGTAGCTAGCAAGGATGTGGAGAAATAAGAACACTTTTACAGTGTTGGTGGGAGTGTCAGTTAGTTCAACCACTGTGGAAGACAGTGTGGCGATTCCTCAAGGATCTAGAAATAGAAATTCCATTTGATCCAGCAATCCCAATACTGGGTATATAGCCAAAGGATTATAAATCATTCTATTATAAAGACACATGCACACGTATGTTCATTGTGGCACTGTTTACAATAGCAAAGACTTCGAACCAACTCAAATGCCCATCAATGATAGACTGGATAAAGAAAATGTGGCACATATACACCATGGAATACTATGCAGCCATAAAAAATGATGAGTTCATGTCCTTTGTAGGGACATGGATGAATCTGGAAACCATAATTCTCAGCGAACTGACACAAGAACAGAAAACCAAACACCACATGTTCTCACTCTTAGGAGGGTGCTGAACAATGAGAACACATGGGCACAGGAGGGGAACATCACACACTGGGGTATGTTGGGGGGTGGGAGGTTAGGGGAGAGACAGCGGTGGGTAGGGAGGTTGGGGAGGGATAACACTGGGAGAAATGCCTGATGTAGGTGACAGGGGGATGAAGACAGCAAACCACCATGGCATATGTGTAACTATGCAACAATCCTGCAAGATCTGCACATGTACCCCACAACTTAAAGTACAATAATAATAATAATAAAAAGAATGAAGTCAACTACCTCCTTTAGTCACCAACCAGAAAAAAAAGATCAGTCAAAGCCAATGACTTCAATTAAGAGGAACTATCTGTGCTGGCTGTGGAAAAGCAGTCAGGTCCACTGTCAGTTGCAAGGGAAACACGAAGGGATTACTGCAGGAAGAAGCATGTTAGGGCATCTAAAACAGTCATCTGTTTAAGAGTAATGAATCTTCCTTCAGACACAGATTGAATTGCTTAATTCCAACTTTTAGGTTAAAATATAAATCCATTCATTCAAGCATCACAATGCTCTATATCAAATGAATAACAAAAATATCCAGGAAAGAGTTTAGTATAATTGTCTTCAATAATGTTTGCAGTCTTTATTATAATATTTAGTCTCCTCTTTTCATTTAAGCAATTATCAGGGCTGCTATGACTACAGAATACGGTCTTAGAAGAGGAGGATTCTTTGTCTTCTACTTTTTGAAAGCAAGCTTATTAAGAATGACATAGGAAGAATTGCAAGCCTTCATTTTCTAAATTTCATGGCCCTTTTCTGTAAAGTCAAAGGGTACTATAAAATGTGTCAGAGAGCCACACATGTAGATATTCACATTCCACTTAGAAATCCTTATGGATTGCAGTCTCTAAGTGAGTCTCTGTGAAAGCCAAATATTCAGGATGTCACTCTTCCCAAGAGAGCAGGTTTTGATTGCAGAACATGTTACATTAATGAAGCTTTGTTGGCAGCTGGTGAGTCAAGCTTCTGGGTAGCATAATGTATTTTTTTCCAGTACTATGTTAAAACAAAAAAGCCTGTCCAAGAGTAAGCCATGTTTCAATTGTTTAGGGAGAAAACCAAGAGTATGTAAATTTTACTTTTTTGCTACTTACTTATTTTGTTATAACTTCAAACTTAGAAAAAAGTTACAAAAAGATAAAAGGTCCCATATATTCTTCACCCAGATTCAATCGCATATAATTATACATACATGTACATACAAATTTGTAAAGAGATAACTTGAGACTGTATATATGCTGATCCTTAGCAAATTTTCTTCAATTAGTATTAACATCCATTGATGATTCTTGCTGAAGTCAGTTATTACCATGACAGCCGTGAAATTATGATTTTTCTAACTAATTCGTTCAACATCTATTAGTTAGCATTAGTTGGAATTCCACTATAAGAAAGAGCTTCTCTTCTTCATCTTTTATTTATTCAGTCATTTGTGTCAGTATTGACTCATGGGTTCTTATTTTGTTCAATGAAATATAAATCGTTATTATCATTATTTTTTGATGTTAAAATTGTCGAGTAAAGGCATTTTGAAAGGCTTATAAGCCATATTAAGTGGATTTTCCAAAGTTATTTTGCCATGAAAGCAAATGGTCACTTTGCCTTCAAAACATTTTGAGGCAAAAAAAAAAAAATTATGTCCTTCTATTTGAACAGAAACACTAAGAAATCTTTTCCCTGCTTAGAAACTCCTGTCTAGATACATTACTCTTTCACAGGACAAAATCTCTGTTTTGCTCCCTATCCAGGGCTGCAGTTAATTACATGAAGAGACAGATGCTGAGCAGCCTTAAGGCTTTCTCTGCCACCGCGGCGAGGCTGAGCTCCACTCCACAAGCAGGTAGTGAGTGAAGACAAATGCTGTTTGACAAGGCAGCATATCCAGCACAGTGGCTTAGAAAACAGACAAACCACTCTGTGTTCCCAACCAAAGACAGAGGAATACCAAGCAGATTGTTTCTGACAGAAATCATATCACAGCCGCACTTCCAGACAAAGTCCGTGTGAATGAAATGATACACTTTCTGTTTCCTATCTTCCCCTTTAAAAGAAAGTGAGTATATCAAAGGTACATTGAAGGTGACAGCTCAATGTAAGGTGGTTAGCAAGATTTTATAAGCTTGGTTTCTCTTTGGAAATATTAAAGAATCGGCAATAACAGTTCATCGATTTGGATGCTGCAACTATTCCTCTTGATTCTACTGAATTTCCAGGTTCCTAAATACTACAACATAAGTATGCTACGTTCAGTGAATGTGTCAAAACAGAAAAATTAAAGTCATGACTAATCTTTACTTCACAGGGAAGACAGAATAGAAAAGACTTTCCCAAAATTTATTAAGCAACAATTAGCTGGAAAATTAGTTTCCCAAATGTAAACGAATGCGACAATGTTATTTTTACAAGCCACCTATGACTTACACATTAATAGATACAGAATGGACATAAAAGTAAAAAATTTATCTTCAAGTTATATAATTTTGAAGGGAAATAATGCTTTTATCCAATGCAGAAGTAATTATGCCAATGCTTTTCTTATTAGATGTCAATGTGAATTTGAATGATTCCTATCAAAGTATGACCAAAGTATTTTAATATATTATTTCTTAAAAATTCTGTATTCCACTGAGTTTTTAGAGCATACTTAAATATTATATCACAGGGATAATAAATCAAACAGTTAAACTAATATATAAGTTCTAACCTAACTGCTATTTTTGGAAGTCAAGAAAGAGCCCTTCAATACACAGCCTGATGTGAGCCCAACTGTTGAATGGAAGGCTAACAATGATGATTCTTGAAGAACAGGGAGGGGCAGAGGTCCAGATAAGCTTTATGTAGAGAAACAGTTTTACTTCAGGGGAAGTAGTTTGTAAGAAACAGACTCGAATTATGCTATAATTTCTATTGCTGTAAGTAATCCTTCAGTTATCTCTCTAATTTTCTTACACACTGTCTTCACTTTTAGCCATACTGCTCAAGACTTGTGAATCAAAAGTCACATCATAGATTTTTGAAAGAGAGCTTCTATTTTCTTAAAGAAATTAGATTATAGTTGGGGAACATATTCTTGACCAAACACTCTCATCAAATGAATCACGTCACAAAAATTATATCCTAAAAATTGTAAGTGCTATAAATTTCTATAACAATGTAGAATAGTAAATAACCTCCCAGTTTTAAGCAATTATTAATGTGCTATAGACAAGAATCCCATTCAAAGGGCCATTAAGCCTTACACTCTATGAAGTAAACTTGACCTAAAACTAATATACTATTACAGAAATAAACCAACAATCTCATTCATCTATAACATTGCTTTTGAGTTTAGTCTTTTTTTTCACATAATTTGATGGCCCCACATATCTTTAAAATATAGATAGATAGACAGATAGATAGATAGATAGATAGATAGATAGATAGAAAGATTTCTGTATAGATTTTCATATATTTCATACTGATTTCCATATATTCCCTGTTTTCCCCATAAAACTTTGTAAAGTTAATTGAATAATAAAAATCATTCCAGAGTTCATAAATTCATAAGGTACCTGAAAGCACTTTAGTAGATGCTTAATAAGATTGCTGTTGCAGACAATGATGGAGCTATTTCCACTGAGGGAGTGGGGGAAGCATTTTAATAAATAAGAGCAGATGCAATAGTTCTCCCATTCACATTTCCTACCTCTATAATTTATTCCTGTGGTTCTTAACCTGAGTACCACAAAGATAGTCATGGGAAGTACAAACAAACACAGCGTGATGAGTGCTAAGATAGAAGCATGGAGAATGTGAAGCATATCATAGAAGAGACACCTATTATAAACCTGGGGAGTCAGGAAAATATTCCAGAGGAGAAGATACCATGACTGACATCTAAGCAAGACCTTAAGGATAGGTATGATTTAATGAAACAAAAGGAGGAAAGATTTCCTGTCTGAGGCATTTTATGGGCAAGGCCTGGATGAATACACACAATATATCAGAGGAAATGAGAGAAGTGTCATGTAGATGAAAAGAAGTACATCTGGAAAGACACATAAGATGAGTCATGGGACAATTATAGCCCAGGTTAAGCAGCACAGGACCACTGAAAGACATTAAAAAGGTAGGGACAGGATGTATTTTAGAAAGAGCAACAATGTGGGAAATGTGTTAAGTCTGAAGGAAAGGTAATCAATTAGAAGGCAAAAGGAATTTTCAAGAAGTGGGTGAATCCAACAGTGTCCTACAAATTAGGCATGTTGAGGTGAAGAGACCATAAGGATGATGATGGCTAGGTTTCTGCTTGGGCAAGTGGTAGCTGGTGACGCTATTCACTGAGAGAAGGAACTTTTGGAGCAATGATAATAAGATCAGTTTTTGAAATGCAGAGATGGGGTTTCTGGGAAGATCCAAAAGGAGATATTCAATTGCCTATTGAATAAAAATGTTTTCTCCAAAATTATTTCTGAGGACATATAAGAACTACCCTTTAAATGCTGAGGAAGACAACATATTTAGTTTTATGCACAAATGGAACCAAAATTTACCAAAAGTATTCATGGTCAAATAGTGTACAAACTCTTTTCTTATTTGACAATTTATGTTCAATGCATAGAATAATACATTTCTCTCCATTATAAGAAACAAATCTAGAATGCCTGAATCAAAAGACTGGCTTGCCATCCTCCACACTTCAATGAATGCAGAATTTAAGGGGTGGCCAGGAGATGATAATAGTTAAGAATACAGTTAAGGTCAGACTGCCTGGGTTCAAATTCCTATGTGACCTCTCAACAGCAGTGTAACCATGGATAAGTTTCTTAATTTATCTATGCCTCAGTTCAGTTTCCCTATCTATAAAATCAGATAAGAAATATTATCTACCTCATTGTGGTGTTGTGTGATTTAAAATAGATAATATGTGTAAGTCTTAGAAGAACATTTTAGTAAGAATTGAAAGTATAATTGCTACTATTTCTAGAAACTATTAGCATATATAATTGGATGAATGTTCAGTTCTTCCTGAACCCACCAAGCAGAAATTAAGAATAGTATAATATATATTGTATTAGTGAACTAATATATCTCCTGATATGATTTTTTTATATTCTCTCTAACATAATTAAAAATTCAAAAGGTTGACTTGTTATTTCTATGTTATTTACATATGTTACCTCTATTTTGGTCAATTTAACGACAAACTAAAACACAGTGTTGATCCTCTACAATGAAAATTTCTTTGTTGAACATGTTCCCCTTTCTTATCACCAGCAAGTGCTCCACAAACCTGCACCCATCACTATTTCTCATTGTTAGTCCACCAACAACAATGGCTGGCTTCCTCACACCTTTTAGACAACATGGTTAGCCCTAGTACAACCCCACTAGCAGCCAGGTTTTCTATGTTGCTTGCTAGATTACTTTATGCTTTCTCTATTCCTTTGCTGGGGCCCAGGGCACAGCTGAAATAAAACACAGAGTTCTACCCACCTGTCACACCACATATTCACAGGATCCAACTTTAGTGTGGCTCATGCTGCTCTAAGCAATCCTTTCAGCCATTTCAATTCATTTCAATTCAGCCTACTTTAACAAAAACACACTACTATACATGCAGAACATCTTGTTATGCATTAAAATATAAAATAACAATACTAACCCCACTCTCAAGGAACCTATAGTATATCAAGGAAGTAAAATGCATGTTGCAAAGCCGGGATGAGAGAACTGATATGGGATTCCATATCACTTTCTTCTCTCCTACAGAGTCTCTTCAGCCTTCGCCATCAGCCAATGACAATTTATAGCTCACTGAGATCATGGCTCCTCGATACAAATACCTACAAAAACACTTTTTCTTCACCTCCATAGATTTCTAGCTTCTCATGCTGTTTAGCTTTTCCCTCCATTGTTTTTAAGTTTTTGATTTTGACTCATGGAAGCTTTCTCCTACATTTACCTACTCCTTGACCAACATCTCCAACCCTTTCCTTTTTGCCTTCCAACATGAATATAGCTCTTATTCCTGGAAAAAAAAATTATTTGGTCTTATTGAATACTCTTTATTTTCACATGACCCATTTTACTGCCAAACCTTTCAGTGTTTCCATTTCAACCAGACATCTACGATCATTTTTCCACCCACAGTCTCAGGCATCACTAATATCTCCATTATCAGTCTAGTCAATAGCTTTTGTCCTCTTCTTCTCCTTGATGTTTCTGCAGCTATCAATACAGATTATCATTCAGTTTTCTTTGAAACTCTCTCCGGAATTAGCTTGATGACACTACACAATGGTTGGGTCCTTTTACAATCCTGTAAACATTACTTCCTGGTTTGTTTGCCACTTCCCTTTCCTCCTAACTGTGGATTGCCTCCAAGGGTTAGTTGTAAACCTTCAGTCTTCCCTTCTTATAGATTCCCCCAGAGAACACATTCTTCTCCTGTGTTTTCCTCTGGGTTGCTGACTGGTGAGTCCTTATCCCCAGGACTGTTCTCTCACCAAGTATCAGCTCATGGTCCACAACAATCTACTGAAGAAAGAAGAGGCTCTGGAAGCAGACTACCTTAATCCATCTTCCTGCTCTGCCACTTACTAGCAGTGTATAACTGGGAATGTTGCTTAACCTCTCCATTCCTTAGTTTTCTCATCTTTAAATTGAAAATAATAATATCTATCTCATAAGATGGCAGTGAGAATTTAATGAAATAATCCATGTAATTGACAATACTTTGTCTGGAGCTTAGTAAGCACCCAATAAATACTAGCTCTAACTAATAGTAACATAATTATAAAATTCTATCTTCAAAATTTTATAATTCTAAGTAAAAAAACAACCATATAAAATAATCTTCGTGATCCAATAAAGAGCCCTCTAAGATTACCATCTTTTAAAATTGTCTTATACCACTTGATTATGGTAGTAGAAAAAGATATAAAATTCTCCCAATCATTCAGGTTCAAAATCTTAACTTTACCTTTGGCCAATGCTATTCTCAAGTATTCATATCTAGAAATTAAGTTCTGGCCATTTTATTGTTAAATATTTCTCCTCTCTGTTCATTATTCTTCATTCTTATGCCTGCCAGGGCCAACCGTGGGCCTCAGATTCCTCATGGGAAACTCTGTGAGGCTGGGTCCACAATATTTAAACAAATTCTAAAATTCAGTAATTCCTTCGAAGGTTGTAGTCATCCTGTTTAAAAATACATGTACCATGTGCATAGGAAGAATTTTAAAAGCCACATTATTAAGGAATTGAGACATGGGACAAGAAAAGGAGTTTCTAGGAAATTAGAGAAAAGACAATGTTTCACTCATTGAGATAGCAGGATTAAGCAGGACCTCAGATAGTGACATCTAGAACCTGACTACAAGGAACTTCATTCTAAAGTAAAGCAGACTTGGAAGATTGCCTTGAAATGAGATCATTAAAGGATGATGAGTGGGGATTCCTAACATTTCCCTGTGTAGTAACTGGTTCCTCAGTCCTAAACGGATGAAGGGTGGTAAAACAATCAAAAACTGGGGTATTCGAATCTACAATTTCAGAGGCAGAACAGTATGGATGTAGGAGCATCTGGAAGATAAAAGGTTAGGATGTCACTACAGAGGAGGAAATGCCACTGAGAGACTTGGGGCTGAATGAGTCACTTGTGTGCTCCTTCAAGTCACTTGGGATCATGGAAGAACTTCGGTTTAGGAGAAAACACGCACTTTTTTTTTTTTTTTTTTTTTTTTTTGAGACAGAGCCTCACTCTGTCACTCAGGCCGGAGTGCAGTGGTGTGATCTCAGCTCACTACAACCTCTGCCTCCTGGGTTCAAGAGATGCTCATGCCTCAGCCTCTGAATGGCTAATTTTTGTATTTTTAGTAGAGACAGGGTTTCACCATATTGGCCAGGCTGGTCTTGAACTCCTGACCTCAAGTGATCTGCCCGCCTCAGCCTCCAAAAATGCTGGGATTACAGGCGTGAGCCACTGCACCTGGCTACCTCTAGTAGGCTTTTAATATGACAGTGGAGGAGTCATGATGTGCAAGCAGCAGAAAAAACAGGAAGTGCAGAGGGCACTAACTCCATCTCCTCTCCTAAAAGGGATGAATGCATCTCCTTTGCAATGGTTAAAAGCAAGGCAACATCTTCAGGCTCATGAAAGGATTCATTAGAGGGAAGCAAGTACGAAGAAATATTCAGCGGAAAAGGAGGGGGGATTATGTGCATTAGGAAAAGGCAGTTGCAGAAAGCAAAACATAAAACCTTAGGAAGAAATAATAGCAGGAGAGTTTGACTCAAGAAAGAAGTGCAGATAATTAAAGGGATGAGAAGTCTGAAAGAGATGTTTTTAGCAGCTTACAGTTTAGGGGCTGACACAAACAAAGTAAGAGGTAGGGTGGATTTAGTCCTAAAATATGGAGGGTAATGAGAGTCTCTTAAAATTCACCAACAGATGGAAGAGATAGATGGAGCAAGTCGGTATGAGTGGGTCAGGAGCAAGTCGGTATAAGAAGTCCTAGAAGCTCTGAGCCTAGGTTTCAGAGCTGCTTTAGGTGTTTCAAATGTTTCTTTTTATTTGTTGTTATATCTCTTATGTGTGACAGTTTCTTAGGATTAGACATTCCACCTTAGTTTCTTCTATATAACACATAGCACTTATCTCTACAAACACAAAAAACATTAAAACAAATTACCAATTTGACAAAGATAGTGGTTTTAGATTCAAGAAAACTGGGATGCTTCCAAATGGAAAGCAGTGAGTTGCATTGCAGCCATCACGAACTGTATTGCGTCTTTATATGCAAGACTGATTGTTCATGTTTTAAACTGGCAAGAGCAAGGGCATATTTCTCATATATGTAGAAAATAAAATGAAAATTAAAAGTTCACACTTAGTTGAAATGTCTTAAATGGCAAATTTTCAGTGACACGGGAAATATAATCACAATGAAGGGGGACAATTAACACTTGAGCACTCAAAGATAGGTGATGAAAAAGTAAAGGTGGAAATGTCAAAGGTAATTACTTACCTAATCAGGGTATATAGAAATAAAAAGACCACAACTGCAACAGTAGATTTCAGAAGTTAATATAGAATTCATGCCCAACAATGAGAACATATAGCAAGACTTTACTTTGTTTCAGGTCACATTATTTCCTTCAAAGAAAAATGCTTATGGAAACAAAGTACAAGTCCAAATAAATCAGAAATCACCTTTATCCGCCCAAAAGACTTACTTTATTTTTTAAATAAATAAGAACAACTGAAGACATAATTGTTCATATCCAAGGTCTTTTATTCTTCCTGCAAATTTATAAATGTATTGGGTTGCTTAGAAGTCTGTTTCAAGTATCAGTGTCATCAAATATATATTAGGTTTCTGTTGCTACATAACAAA
Organism: Cacajao melanocephalus; assembly: GCA_963573385.1. Lineage (NCBI taxonomy): Eukaryota > Metazoa > Chordata > Mammalia > Primates > Pitheciidae > Cacajao > Cacajao melanocephalus. The sequence goes on along the minus strand of CAUYLG010004911.1, from coordinate 2,739 downwards.
TTATCACAAATTGAGTAGCTTGAAGCAACATACAGAGTTATTGTCTCACAGTTTGTGTGTGTGTGTCTGTCTGTGTGTGTGTGTGTGTGTGTGTGTGTATAAAATGAAGTATTGGCTCATATGTTTATGGATGCTGAGAAGTCCCATGATCTTCATGGGAAAGCTGGTGGTATACTTATAAACCAAATCTGAAAGCCTGAGACTCAGGAGTGCTGATGGTGTAAGTCCTAGTGTGAGGGCAGCAAAAGACTGCTGTTCCCACTCAACCGGTCAGGCAGAATGCAAATTCCCCTCTCCCCTGCTTTTTTGTTTTATTCAGGCCCGTAACCAATGGAATGACACCAATTCACATTGGGGAGGTGTATTAGTTCATTTTCACATTGAGATAAAGAATTGCCTGAGACAATTATTTAATTGACTGTGAGGTTTAATTGACTCACAGTTCCACATTGCTGGGAGGCCTCAGGAAACTTACAATCATGACAGAAGGCAAAGGAAGACCAGGTACCTTCTTCACAAACTGACAGGACTGAGTGAGTGACAAGCAAAGGGGGGTAAAGCCCCTTATAAAACCATCAGATCTCATGAGAACACATTCACTATCATGAGAACAGCATTAAGGTAACTGCCCTTATGTTTCAATTACCTCCCACTGGACCCCCTGCACAACATGTGGGGATTATGGGAACTATAATTCAAGATGAGATTTGGGTGGGGACACAGCTAAACTATATCAAGAAGGCACTCTGCTTCACTCAGTCCACTGATGCAAACGCTAATCTCTTCTGGAAACACCCTCACAGATATCCTGTGACCCAGTCAAGGTGACATATAAAATTAATCATCATAAGTCTGAAGTCCAGGCATAGCCTGGCTATGTCTTCTTGCTGAGTGTTTCACAAGGCAACAATCAAGATGTCAGCTGGGCTGCATTTTCATCTGGAGGTTCAACTGTGAAGAATTCACTTCCAAGCTCCCTCAGGTTTTTAGCAGAACTCACTTCCCTGCAGCTGCATGACTGAGGACTTTGATTTCAAGATGCCACCTGCAGTTGCCTGCTATATGGCCTCTCTGCAGGCAGTTCACATTATAGTAGTTTGCCCCTTTAAGGCCAAGAGCAAAGTGTCCCACTCTAGTTTGCTAGCACAGAGCCTCAAATAATGTTGTGTAATGATATGAAATGATACTATGCAACAAAGTGACATCCCATCACTTTTCCCATTTTCTATTTGTTGGAAGCAAGTCATAGGATTTGTTCACACTGAAGGGCGGGCATTACACAGGGTACAAGAAGGTGACCTCACTGAAGGCCACTTTATGATGTATAATTAACGAAAGATAAACTGACCTAACCAACTTTCTAGTGAAAAATACTTTAATGAGAAATACTGTAAATGTTTTTTATTTTTAATTTTTAAGTATTTTTATCTTGATATATTCTCAAAAGAAATCTATTAATATTTAATAGTACAAAATTTAAAATACGTGAATATTTCTTTGACCAGAATTTCTTGGAGTTACATTAAATTAGTTTTATTTTTTGCTTTCATAATGAATACAGTATAGATATTTAGGTTATGTAAACTAATATTGAAATGTTCATTTAATTTTTTTTTAAAAACCCTACTAAACTATGGATAATAATCACTCACAAGTATGGAAATATGATACATGACAGAGGTGATGTTAAACATTTAGTGAGGGATAATGGACTTAATAAATAGTGCTACAACAATGAATTCAACATGCAAAAAAAAAAAAACCTCTTCTGTACTTTATAGCTGAAATATTGTACAGTTTAAAAAAAAAGTCTATCCCATTATTGTAAACACTCACACAAAAGTCTATTCCAGATTGATTAAAAACCTAAAAGCACTAAGGCAAACGTAAAAATATTTAAAAGATATTTAGCACACCCATGAAAGAAAATATTGATAAATCTTACCAAAGTTTTAAAAACCTGTTTAACAAATGATACAAAAAACAAGTTTTGGAGAAAATATTTGCAAAGCATTCTAGGTTATCTAAAACATGTAAATATTTCTAACCAGTAAGACAAAGACAAACAATAGAAAATGGGTAAAGACTATGAATATATGATTCACCAAAAAGGAAGCTATCATGACCAATAACTGCAAAGATGCTCTGCTTCACTAGTAGTCAGAGAAGGACAAATGATAAATATTTATTAATAATGAAGTGCTAGTTTACATCCATCAAATTAGCAAAAGCCAAGTCTGACAACACACCATCCCCTATGCTATAAATAAGTAGAACCATTTTAGAGAGCTATGTGACAATACAAATAAAGTTGAAACTATGTGTGCACTTTATTCATAGTAATTCCACCTCCATGCTAGAGAAACTCTTACACTCACAAACCACAAGACATATCAAGAAATATTCACTGAAGTACTATTTGTAAAATTATGCAGTAAGCAAAACTAGTAATAAACATGTAGCAAAATATTATGTGGTAAATAAAAGATAGATTTCTATTTGTCATCTGACATGGTTTGGATTTGTGTTCTGCCCACATCTTATCTCAAATTGTAATCCTCAGTGTTGGAGGAGAGGCCTGGTGGGAAGTGATTGGATTATGAAGATGGATTTCTCCCTTGCTGTTCTCGTGATACTGAATGTGTTCTCACAAGATTTGACTGTTTACAAGTGTGTAGCCATTTAAAGCAGTGTCTAGAGGGAAATTTATAGCAATAAATGCCCACATGAGAAGCAAGG
>CAUYLG010004910.1:22500-66179 GCA_963573385.1 Cacajao melanocephalus | reverse complement strand
TGCTGGGGCGCCGGCAAAATAGCCGCGCCGGCCAAAAAAGTCGCGCTGGCGACCCGTGTGGCTCCTCCGCCGGGAATCTCCTAGTCTGTGGGCAACAAAAATTCGTCTGAAAGTGCGGCGTCCACTCGCTCTCTGCGCTTTTACTGGGAGCTACAGTCCTGAGCTGTTGTTAATTGGCCATCTTGGATCTCTCGATTTTTCTGCTCTGTTGAGCCAGTTGCCACTCATCCGTGTTCCTTCTTCCAAAACTTTATTGACATTTCTCATTTCTTCTATTACTTTGTGTTTGCATATTTCTTCCTTTTTAAAATTCCTTTTTGGGGCTTTAGGGGGAAGTAAGGATAAATAATTGGATTGAGTTTCTATGTTTAACTGGAAGTCCTGATTCATCTTTTCATCGCTTTCTTTCATAATTTCTATTTCATCTATGTTATCACATCTACCACAAATAGCATATAGCTGAATAAAAATTGATTAAAATTTCAATCTTAGAATCTTTGTTTTTTTAATCAGTGAGTTTAGCTTATTTATATTTATTGAGAGCATGGTTACACTTGAATTTATTTACATTATGTTACTTTTTTTTTTTTTGAGATGGAGTCTTGCTCTGTCACCAGGCTAGAGTGCAGTGGCACAATCTTGGCTCACTGCAACCTCTGCCTCTTGGATTCAGGCAATTCTCCTGCCTCAGCTTCTCAAGCAACTTGGACTACAGGCATATGCCATGATGCCCAGCTAATTTTTGTGTTTTTAGTAGAGACAAGGTTTCACCATGTTGGCCAGGATGGTCTCAATCTCTTGACCTCATGATCCACCTGCCTTGGCCTCCCAAAGTGCTAGGATTACAAGCGTGAGCCACTGTGCCTGGCCCATATTTTTTATACAGTTTTTTCTTTTCTCTTTTTCTGGTGTCTATTTTATTGAATTTTTTGTATTCGCCGTTTTCTCCTCTCTATTAGTTTAGAAATCACAGCTTCTATTTCTGTGGTTTTAGGGATTACACTTAAATCAGTAAGAAAAAAACAATCCCATTAAAAAGTAGGCTAAGGACACGAATAGACATTCTCAAAAGGAGCATACAAATGGCCAACAGACATATGAAAAAATGCTCAACATCACTAATGATCAGGAAAATATAAATTAAAACCACAATGCGATACCACCTTGCTCTTGAAGAGTGGCCATAATCAAAAAATAAAAAAACAGTAGATGTTGGTGTGGATGTGATGAACAGGGAACACTTCTACACCACTGGTGGGAATGTAAACTAGTACAGCCACTATGGAAAACAGTGTGGAGATTCCTTACAAAACAAAGAACTACCATTAGATCCAGCAATACCACTACTGGGTATCTACTCAGAGGAAAAGGAGTCATTATTTAAAAAAGATACTTGCATATGCATGTTTATAGCAGCACAATTCACAATTGAAAAAATTATAGAACCAACCTAAATACCCATCAATCAATGAGTGGATAACGAAATTGTGGTGTGTGTGTGTGTGTGTGTGTGTATATATATATGTGTATATATATATATATGTGTATATATATGTGTGTGTGTGTATATATATATATATATATATATATGATGGAATATTATGCATCCATAAAAAGGAATGAGTTACTAGCATTTGCAGTGACCAGGATGAGACCAGAGACTATTATTCCAAGTGAAGTAACCAGGGAATGGAAAACCAAACACTGTATGTTCTCACTGATATGTGGGAGCTAAGCGATGAGGATGCAAAGGCGTAAGAATGATACAATGGACTTTAGGGACTTGGGGGAAAGAGTGGAAGGTGGTGCGAGGAGTAAAAGACTACGAATATGGTGCAGTGTATGCTGCTCTGTGGTAGGTGCAACATCTCACATATTACCACTAAACAATTTACTCATGTAACCAATTGCCATGTGCACCCCAATAACTTACAGAAAAATAAAAATTAAAATTAAAAAATGTGTACACTTGATTTAACCAAATTTAAATGTAACCAATGCCTCTACCCTTATCCTGATCAACACAGTTCATTAGAATCAGTAATTCTGGTTACCAACTCTTGATTGCCATCTTCTTCCGTCTTTCAGGATTCTTTTGTCTTATGTTTAGCGATACATTTTTCTATATATCCAAATGAGTCATCACTGATTATTATTATTATTGTAACTGTGTTTTTAACAATTTATTTGCTCACAATTTCTTCTTGCATTTAGCAGTTTTCTTCTGGGCTCAGTTAATATATTACTGAAGAACATGATTTAGTAATTCTTTCAGTAAAAATCATTGAGTAATACATTCTCTTTAGACAACTAAAAACTTATTTTTTTCACTTTTCATTTTGAAATCATGGTTAGCTGGGTACAGGGTTCTAAAGCCATTGCGAGCTCTTTCTACACATTGAAATTTTCCATTGTCTCTGATACCTGTTATTGCTTTGGAAAAGTATTGGGCTTGTTCTTTCTAGTTATTTCCCCTCCACCCCCCCTTTTTTTTTTTCCCTGTAAGACTGTCTTTTTTTGTTTTCTAGATTTGTTAAAATATATGTAGGCATGGATTTATTTTTATTTTTGTTTTGAGGCAGAGTCTCGCTCTGTTGCCTAGGCTGAAGTGCAGTGTCGCACTCGTGGCTCACTGCAGCCTTAACCTCTCAGACTCAAGTGATCCTCCCACCTCAGCCTTCTGAATAGTAGGGACTACAGGTGCACACCACCACATCCAGTTAATTATTTTTTTTTCCCCATAGAGACGGGATCTCTCTATGTTGTCCAGACTGGTTTCGAACTCCTGGGCTCATGTGATCATCCTGCTTTGGCCTCCCAAAGTATTGGGATTACAGGTGTAAGCCACCATGCCTGGCCTAGTTTTATGTTTACGAGAGTAAAAAAAACATTTTTGGTGTGAATTTATTTCTGTTTTTTATGCTTACAAGTTTTGTGCTTCTTTAATCTGGGAGTTAATATTTTGCAATTCTTGGAAATTCCTAGCCACTATCTTCTCAAATATAATCTCTGTATTTTTTTTAATTTTTTTTTTGTTGTTGGGGGGACCTGTAGTTTTTTGTATGTTAAATCTTCTCATTCTGCCACGTTTCTGCATGTCTAAAACAAAAATTTGTCTCTGGATAATTCTCTCTGCTCTATTTTCTATAATACTAATTCCTTAAATTTAACCAATCTGTGTTTTAACCCATCTGTTGAGATTTAATTTCAATTTGACTGGTTCTTTATCCAAACCTTTCAGCTATTTTTTTCCTGAGAGTATTCTGTTCTTTCATTATGTTTTCCATGTTTTTTTCCTAGCTCTTTATTAAAAACATATTTTTTGCTAATCTTTCTCAGATTATTTTACTATCTCAAATTCTTAGTATGATACATATTCCAGTTTGTTATATCTGCTGACTTTCTTTAATAGTGGATTTTTTCCTCATGTGCTGTATAATTTTTGAATGTGAGTTTATTTTCATCAGTGTCTAAAAATGCTTTGCATGTGTGTGTATATGTTGAGTGCAGCCTCAACTACAGTTTTATTTTGCCTCTGCCTAATGCCCTTGGGATTCTTAGGATACCCAATCAGCCTGAAACTCTGGCAACAATTGAATAGTATAACTCTAGAATTGCTCAGGCTTGACATTTTAATGTTTTATGAGAGAATTCTATTTTATTTCACCCAACATTTTGGGAACAGATAAATTTCCTTGATACATCCCTAGGCCAAAACACGGATTATTTAAATTCTTAACACGGCAGCTACTATTATCAGTGTAAGTAAAAATATTGTTAGGGAAACTACTTAGCATTAACTACTGTGTGGGAGTCCATTGTGGATTAATCTTGCAGATGGTCTTTCTGTGGTAAAGGGGGACTAGAGAGAGAAGCAAGGTGAGTGCATCTTGAGGGTCTTTTAGGGGACAGTAGTTCCCTTTGACATATTCTTTAGTGGTTCCAAGACTAAATTGTCTTTTTTTTTTTTTTTTTTAGGATAGGGTTTCACCATGTTAGTCAGGCTGGTCTTGAACTCCTGACCTCAGGTGATCTGCCCACCTTGGCCTCCAAATTGTCTTTTTTTTAAGGTCATTTCATTTCTGAAAGTCAGTAATCAATGCAATTCCTTTGAGTTTTTCTGGTTTATATTCCCCTCTTCTTGAAATCCTTCTTTCTCTGAAGATGCCCTGCCTGTACTTTATATGACTGACTTCATTTTTAATATCAGTTTTACCTTTCTGTTCTTTGCTATTTTGGTAATCGACAGTGATGTATTATCTCCAATGGCTAGTCTCCATGTATGGTATCTTATCTAATCTAAATTTCTCTAAATATTATTTAAGCCTCAGAATTCTGAGTTACATTGTTCTCTCCTCTTTCTGGTGTTCATCGTTCTTAGAGTTAGTAACACATCATTTAGCACTTTATTATTTCCTTCTTGTATTACTCAAGTTATGGTGAATGACTTAAAATTTGGGGTCATATCTTGGGGAAACTTTGTAGTTCAGATCAATCTGATTCATGATATTGTGAGTCATGGATACTTCTCTTTTCTGAGACACATTTCTTAGGCTCCTAAGCATATTCTTTTTTAGTTCATATCAATTGTCAAAAGACAATCTAGGTATTTTAAAAAAAAAAAGGTGGAGGGCTATGAATATTCTTCCCCTCCTTATTAGGACTAGAAATCTAGTTTACTGAATTTGGTCTTCTTTTCCCCTTGTTTATTCTTTGCTAAGCAAAATATATTTTTGGTAGTATGTAAAAGATAAATGCAAGCAAAGCAGCTCTTTTAAGTTATAAGCTACATTTTCCCTCAAGCCAGAGGAATGAGATAATTTGCCTACGTTAATAAAAAAGTATCGCTAGTTTTTATATTTTAAAGTTTCTACTTTAGAATTTATTGAGATTATCTCAGACAGCATTAAATATGAGGTTTTCAATGATGGCTTTTTTTTCTTCTGATTTTTACTATGGTCTTTTTAAATACACCTATTAGAGAACTGACATATTTCTACTTTTCCTCACAAATAAAGGACAATAGTATTATTTAAGTGCTAACAGGTATTTATAGAGATGCATGCGTGTTTGTCTAATTCACTTTCTTTTTCTTAGACACAGAATTTGAAGAGAAATATAGACGTTCTAGTCAAACAATTAACGTGAGCAGACTATATCGGTTTTTCTTTAAAAAGTCAATTTCTTCCATATTCCCTAAAGTGTGTTATTAATTCTCTTGGCAAGTTACGTAGCAAAATGAAAGTATTTATGAATGTGGCTACTTCTTTTAACAAGTTCCAATAACTGCTTCCTAAACCTTGTGTTTTTATATCAATTACATACAGTAAGCACTGAAATCAACCAAAGAGAACTGCAGAGGCCAACTTGAGATATTCTCATTAAATGAGGACTGCTGCCTGCCAAAAGTAAAATGTGGATATAATTTTATAACACCATTTTATAATTAAAGTCATAAGTGAGGTTTCCTGCTATTGTTGAAAAATGTGTCATGATAAATTTAAATCAAAGATACAGGCAAAGAAAGGTTTGCAAAGTAACAGATGAAGGCAACTCAGATGGTACAGGAACAAGGCCTGGTGCAGAAAAGAAACACATGCAAACAATTTTAGTGAAATAATTACATTTATTGTAGAAGGATTTCTGTTTTAGAAACTATAACCACTTAGAAATGGTTTTCATTCATGTCAGATTGAGGTTACCTTTTTGGTACTGTTTGTCTGTAGAAAGATTCTTTTTTACCAGCAGGGAAATTTAATACATTGATTTAGTGATAAGACCATATCTTCTGACCAAATACCCACCAAACAAGGTTCTCTAAAACTGAAAAATGTGACTGTAACATGTGGAAGTCCACAGTAGTTAGCATTTCCAGATTTAGCAAATAAAAAATACAGGACACTCAGTTGAATTTAAATTTTAGATAAGCAATGAATACTTTTTTTTTAGTATAAGTGTGTACCAAATATTACATGAGACATACTTATGCTAAGAATGTATTTGCTGCTTACCTGAAATTCAAATATAACTAGGTATTCAGCATTTCACCCGGCAACCTTAGCACATACAAAAATACAAATTTTGGCAACGAATTTTGTATTTCTGAACTAAATATTTGACAGAGAATAAATTTAAGTGATCTGAGCAGAGAACGAGGTGAATTTATTTTTGCACTGTCAGTCTATTAAATTTCTAACATTCACAGTTATGTCAATGATGATTTCTGTTCAGTGATGAGGAAGATTTTTGCCTTGCGGCTGGACCCACTTTGGTGGTGAACACAGCCCATTTAAAAGAGCTTTTCCCCAAAGGAGACATGTTGATTCACATACATGGATAGATTTAATCACTGGGACATTCTTGGCTTTAGTAAGTCGTGTTCGTCTAATGTGAAGCCTGTTCCCAATGTATCAATTCATTCATCTTGTCTCTAATATAAGCCATATGTTTCATATGGGAGTTGAAAGGACATTAATCAGAATCTCCCCCTCAACCAGTCCAAGGGATGCAAAGTCTGTGGTTACATCTCAAATGTCAAGATACGGGGAAATGGAAATAACATTCAAAGCATCTCACTTGTAATCCATACCGTTGTTACAATTGCTATGAAATATGTTGGGGATGGGAAGGCAGTGTACCATAAAGCAGTGTCTGTTCAGTGGAAACTGGAAGGGGCTGAAGGAGCTGTATCTGCTTTTCCTCAGCAGACATAACTCTCATTGAATCTATGAGAAAGCAGAAATTCGTAGCCAAACTTATGTTTCATTCCTTTAGGAGTAGAGAAAATGTATAGTCATCTATACCTCAATTTTCCTGTTACAGGTCAGTGGTTCTCCATCTTGGCTGCACATAGGAACCACTTGGAAATTTTTAGAACTTCCAATGCCAAGGCCACACCCAAGACCAATTAAATTATCTTTGGGGTGGGAACTCATGCATCAGTTGTTATCAAAACTCCCCAGGTGGTGCCAATATGCAGCCAGATGTGAGAACCACTAGATCAACACAGGAAATTCTGGCTATAGACTCAGGAGTACTTACTGACTCATTGTCATCCATGGCATTTGTTTCTTACCAATTTACCATGTTATATTTGGCATCTACTCTATATTTAAAAATCTTTGCCGGTTCATCATCATCACCATCATATCATTATGATCATCTCTTATGCTTTTGGAGGAAAACTGGTAAATAGTTAAAATAAACAACTTGTAATTAGATGTTAAAATGTAAAATGAATGAAATGTACCAGGTGCTGAGTTAGGTGGTCAGAGAAGGTCTCCTCTAGAGGGGACATTTAAGTAGAAATATAACACAATGGTTCTCAAAGTGCCGTCCCCACGGTGGTTCTCAAACGGTGGCCCCAGGACCAGCAGCCTCAACATCACCTGGAAACTTGGCCAAAATGCAAATTCTCAGGCCCTAACTCAGCATTTCTGAATCAGAAACTCGGGGGGTGGATCTCAGATGTCTGTATTCTAAAATAAGATCTCCAGGTGATTCTGATGCCTAATCAAGTTTGAGGCTATAAATATTTCTCCAAATATTGATTTTTAGTTTCCTGTAGGAATTTCTATGTGTTTTCACTTACTAAAGTATGTACTTTCAATTTTAATCTATCTTAAGATTAATATGGATATATGTTCTAAAATTCCAAGTTGGATGATTTTTTGTTGATTTCCAGTTTTTCTTGTATTGCATTTAGATAACAAAACACAAGTGATCTTTAGTTTTTGGGTTTAACTGAACATTTCCTTAGGGCCATCCGACCAATTTTTCAATGTTTCATAGTTTTTTTTTTTTTTTTGGAGGCAGAATCTCTTGCTCTGTCACCCAGGCTGGAGTGCAGTGGTGCACTCTCTGCTCACTGCAACCCCCCGCCTCCCAGGTTCGAGCGATTCTCATGCCTCAGCCACTGGAGTAGCTGGGATTACAGGCGTGTACCACCATGCCTGGCTAATTTTATTTTATTTTACTTTTTGTAGAGACGGGGTTTTGCCGTGTTGGCCAGGCTGGTCTGGAACTCCTGGCCTCAAGTGATCCACCCACCTTGGCCTCTCAAAGTGGTGGCATTACAGGCATGAACCACCACACCTGGTGTTTCATAGGTTTCTGAAGAGTATATATCCTTTTTGAGCATGTGTATTTGTATCTATTAATTCAGGCTTGCAGATTCAGTTATTTATTTATTGTGTGCTTGATCTATTTCTGACTATGCAGAAATGAAAGACTTCAACTTTGTGATTTGCCAATTGTTCTTTGACTTTCCAAAATCTTTGTTTGGTATATTTCAAAACTATGCCCTTACATAAAAATTTATGACTGTTATATCTTCTGGATAATTTTATTAGCATACATTGTACTTTATTAGCTTATATTATTCTACACTAATGTTTTTTTCATTGATTCTCTTTTATGTGACATTTAATTGCTTTACATATCCCTTTTCATATTTCCTTTCACACCTTAAGTGTATATCTAAAAATAGCATACGGTAGATATCTTTTAGCTTTGTTAATTTTTAATACAATTTGTAAGTCTGTGTTTTTAACACCAGAAATGAACCATTCATATTAACTGTTTTTTGAAATGTTAAAATTGCTACCTTATTTTTATTTACTATATTTGAATTTTTTTTTTCTGACTTTTAGCCAGACTATATTTTTGCATGTGTGTGCTCTCTTTAAACTGCTAGTTATTTTTTGGAAATAATATAACTGAAATAATTTAAAAACTTGTCTGCAAGTTCTTTGACATTTCCTAGTAGGAGGTGGAGTCTAAATCCTTGCCTCTTGAACACTGGCCAACCTTAATGACTCACTTCTAACACAGAGAACATGATGGAAGTGATATGAATAGCTTCCAAAGCGGGTTCACTAAAGACATTACGTATTCTTGCCTGGTGCCCCCTCTCTCTCTTTGTCTCTCCCCCCACCTCTCCCTCTCTCCCTCTCCCCTTCTCCCTCTCTCTGTTGAGATATTTTCCATTGGAACCCAGCCACCATGCTTTCAGGAAGCCCAAGCTGCATGGAAAGGCCATGTCTAGGTGTTCTGGGTAAGAGCTTCTGCTGAGGTGCCAGTGGAAAATCAGCGCCAGTTGCTAGATGTGTAAGTGGAAGCTTTATGCCTAGTTGTGCCCAGTCATCCCCGAAACCGTGAACGATGAGAAAGTACTTCTTGTTGTTTTAAGTTACAGCAATAGATGCTGAAGAAAATTATTTTTATTCTATTTGTTAAAGTAATCTTCAAGCATTTATGTAGCTATAACATCAAATATTAATTTATAACCTATAATCAGAACAAGGCAAGATTTTTAACAAAGAAAGGAGGGATAAGAGAAAGGGCACAAAATGAAAAGTAGCACAGCAACGAACCCTCTGGTCTACTCATTGGAAGAGAGCAAGAATGAATATTATGAATTTGCAATGTGTCACTCAGAGTTGAGCATCTGATCAGGCTGAATGTGATTATAACATTTAAAGATTTGTGTTATTTTCTGTACCTTGTGGACTCTCAATGCAAGTCAAGAACTTTAATTGGTACTCAAGTGAAAAACTAAGATCTGTTCCAATGCTGGAGGGAAAGCTGTCTCAGGAGGCAGCATCTCTATAGTCTCTGGCAATTGAAGGCATTTTTAAAGTCAGTGATGACGCCAGTCAGTTTTTGCCTTGCATAGTAACCTTTGTGGCAACCTCCTTGGGGGGCTTGTCTGACCACATGGAGGTGGCCGTTTTTTAAGCACCTGCAGGCTTGCTCCATTCCCTGTTTGTATTCTTTGCCTCGTTAACTCAGAGCTTGGAGAGTCTTTGGGGCTGTTTGAGGAAGTTATTTTACCTATATAAACTCCTATGCTAGGTCTACTTTAGGGTGAGATTTTTCTCTGTTCTGTTTTCTACGTTAGTCTATTCTTTGTCGTCTTTTTTTTTTTTTTTTTTGGACAATGTCTTGCTCTGCTGTCCAGGCTGGAGTGCAGTGGTGCCATCATGGCTTACTGCAACCTCGCCTCCTGGGCTCAAGCAATCCTCCCGGCTCAGCCTCTTGAGTAGCTGGGACCACAGGCACATGCCACCATGAATGGTTAATTTTTTTATTTTTAGCAGAGATGGAGTCTTGCTGTGTTGCTCAGGCTGATCTTGAACTCCTGGGCTTTTACATTATTGAATTTCATCTGCCTACATTAAAATAATTCTTGTTTTTGAAACTGCCTATTAATCCATTCTCCTTGTAAAAATTTCAAACCATAGAAAATTATAAGAAAGGCCTTCTTCGACCAATCTAGAGTAGACCTCAATCCCCTTCTTTCTCATCACTCTGTTAAATTTCTATTCAAGTATATTTTTTAGAACATGATTGTTCTTGCCCGTACGTGTATATGTGCATAATTTGTGTGTGTGTGTGTGTGTGTGTGTGTGTGTGTGTGTGTGTGTCTTAGCTATCTAGTGGTCTTTTTGCTCTTTTTACAAACACCACCAAACTGCATGGCTTAAAATGTTTATCTGATTATATTTCATGGTTCTGTGGGTTGGCTGAGGAGTAGGAGGTCAGTTATTCTACTGGCCTTGGTTAGACTTCATGGTCAAAAATGTCTACAACAGTGTTCTCTATTCTGTGTACTCACTGAGAGTCTTGCCATGCTTGGATCAAATGGTTGAATCCTTCTCTTGAGCTGGGTGGGCCATTGTGAATGGCTCAACTAATACAGTATGGCAGAAGAGATGCTATGTGAATTTGACAGTTGTTTATAAAAGATGATGCCACTACCCCTGGCTCTCTTTTGGGACATTTTCATCTGGAACCCAGACACCATACCTTGAAGAAACCCAGGCCAGAAGAACCCTCAGACCTGAGATTCCAGCTGATAGCCAGCACCAACTTGATACCTAAATAAGTGAGCCAGCTTGGATGTAAATCCTTTATTTCTCAGTCAGGTTTGCTCCAGCTGATGCTATGTGCAGCATCACATGGCGATGCCAGGCTCTGCCCAAATTGAAGATTCATAAGCAAAATAATGTTATTGTTTTGAGTCACTGTGTTCTGGGATAGTTTGTTATGCAGCAGTAGGATAGATTGTCTTAGGCAGTTGCAGTCAGAAGGTGATGTGGAGTTGGATATACGATGCCTTAGTATTCCTCCATAGGCCTGTCATTCCAGAATGGGAGCCTGCTCACTTCTCGTGGCAGCTCGAAGTTTCAAAAAAAAAAAAAAAAGGAAGTGAGAACTTCACTTTTTGATGCCTGAACTTGTACATCCTGTAATATCAGTTTGTCCAGATTCCAGGTGAGGAACCCTAAGCTCTACCTTCTGATAGGAAGAACAAGGAATGGCGTGTATACACAGAAAGGGAAGGGATTGACAGTGGCTATCTCTGGAAATCAGCCAACACCCCAGCCCTTATTAAAATATTAGGTCCATGAAGGCCCTAACCTTGTCTCCTCTGTTCCCCATTGGATCTCCAGTGCCTATTGCTGTATTTGATACATGCTATCTGTGAAAGTATTGCAAAAATGACTAAATATATAGTGCAAGAGTGAAAGCATATAGCTTTTGTATGAGACTATTTCCACTAGAGTACTTTCTTCTCTTTTCCTAAGCTATCTCTCATTCTTTCTCAAAACTCGGTTTACATGCCATTTCCTCCATGGCCCATGCAGAGTTAGTTACTCTCTCCGCTTGACTCCCTTAGTATTTTTCTCATGTCTCATTGTGTTGGACATTTGTTGGTTTCTCCTTAGGAGGATCTCAAAATGCAACAATCACATCTTAGTAATATCTTTGAATGACTTCCAGCTTCTGGCAGGTAGTATGCTCAGAAATACAGCCATGCCTAGAGCAGACAAACACTCAAAGATGGAATCAATTCTAATTCTGGGCTCCACAACTCAATATGGAAATTTAAAAATTTGAAGTACATTTTAAGGAGAGCTGATGACTAAAAAGCTTTGAGTGGGATTGAGGATGGGTGGGAAGAGAAAGATTTTGTCTAGAAAGGGAAAATGATTTCTAAAGAAAAACACTGAGATTACTGAAATATTAAAAATATTTATATGAACTTCAACAACAGAAATATCTAATCGGTATTCCATCTGTAAAATGGGGGATAATAGTCCTGATGATCATTTAAAGTTGATATAAGGAATAAATGAAATAAAACATACAGAGTGCTCAGACCACTGCCTGGAACACAGTTAGTGTTCAGTAAGGGGTAGCTATCATAATCAACCTTCCAACAGTATCTGTCACCTATTGACTGACCACTTATGCAGGAACTGTATTCAGTGATAATATGGATGCCAAATGATGGGTGTTTCTTTATGAAAGTAATTCAACACGAAGCAAGAAAGGAATAGCCTTTTCTGAAACATCAACAAGGTTGGATGTCACTTCCAGGATCTCTTTCCTATCATTTTTTAGTGTCACTTTTCAATGGCTAGCATCTTCTCCAATGTAAGATTGGAGGAAAGAACAGGTAAAACACAGATTTGCTGATTCTGCAATTGGGTGAATAGGTAAGAAAAGTGTGGTACATGTGCAGCTGTTACTTAGAAGACCAGAGAAACCAGGCCAGCAGCAAAGGGCTCACACCTATAATCCTAGCACTTTGGGAGGCTGGGGTGGGATGATAGCTTGAGTTCAGAAGTTCAAGACCGGCCTGGGCAATATAGCGAGGCATTGTCTCTGCAAAAATAAAAATAAAAATTAGCTGGATGTGGGTGGTGCATGTCTGCAGTCCCAGCTACTCCAGTGGCTGAGGTGGGAGGACTGCTTGAGCCCAGGAAGTTGAGGCTGCAATGAGCTGAGATAGTGCCACTGTACTCTAGCCTGGGCAACAGAAAGAGACACTGTCTCAAAAAGAAGCAGCAGCAGCACAGAGAAACTGACATCTGAAAAGAAATCTCCAGGCCTAAGATTTCTAGCTCTTGAACATTTGAAGCTTGCTTTATATAGCAATTCCTTTCTTTCCATTTGTAGAGCGAAAAATTAGGTTGTTATATCACAAACTAGCCTTCCAATGCGAGTTACTCTGAATAGAGAAACGGTAAAGACTCAGCTTAACTACCTTGGAGATACTTATAAAGGATCCAGCATGTGTCTCAGGGGCAGCCTCTCATGCAACCTCCACAACTAAACCATCAACGTTTTTGGAGAATCCATCATCAACTGAAATTGCTTTGTTTGATACCTTAGGCAGTCGTTCAAAGGCAGACTTCCCAGATAGACCTCTTTGCTAGCTGCCAGGTAATTAATTTACCTCCAAAAATGCAAAATAAGGCTCATTGTTCTGTTTCTTTTCTTCTTTCTTTTTTTTCCTTAAAATAAATCTTGTTTTTACCTTTGTTCATTGATGACAGTCTAATAACCATCTCCTTTATATACAAGTAAATTTTTTGGCATGCAGATAATTAACTGCACATCTGTGTCATTCTTTGACATATGACATCATGGAGATGCACTGTCATCTTCCATGCAGTCCTTTAGGTGATCAGTGAATGATCTGTTTTGATATTTTTAGATATAAATTTTATTTTTGGAGCCTAGGTTTATAATAAAGAAATGAAAAATGTTGCCTTGTTGAAATAGGATGGCTCATTACACAAGTGGCCCTTGAAGACTTTCTGATCTGGATACACAGATACAAAAAAATACTTGCAGATGCTTTGGCTGAAGATACAATTAAATGGGCTGGGTGCCGTGGCTCACGTCTGTAATCCTAGCACTTTGGGTGGCTGAGGTGGGTGGATCGCAAGGTCAGGAGTTCGAGATCATCCTGGCTAACATGGTGAAACCCCGTCTACTAAAAATACAAAAAATTAGCTGGGCCTGGTGGCACGTGCCTGCAATCCCAGCTACTCGGGAGGTTGAGGCAGGAGAATTGCTTGAACCCAGGAGGCAGAGGTTGCAGTGAGCCGAGATCGCACCACTGCACTCCAGCCTGAGCGACAGAGCAAGACTCTATCTCAAAAACCAAAAATGCAATTAAATGTTTGAATGAGTACTGTTCAGTTAACAGGGAAGGAAAGTTATTTTCTGAGATCTCTAGAGCATCTGAGATCTCTGAGATTCTCAACTGAGGGACAGTTTTGCCCTCCAAGGGGCATTTGGCAATGGTTTGGAGATATTTTTGGTTGCCACAACAGAATGGGGCAGTCAAGTGCTACTGTTATCTAGTGGGAAAAGGCCAGGGATTCAGGTAAACATTCTACAATGCACATCTACTCACAACAAAGAATTATCTGACCCAAAATGTCAGTAGTGTCAAAGTTCAGAAACCCTGCTGTAGGGCTAGAAGTCCTGTTGATAGTCACCCTGGATTGCATTAATTAGTTTAAATTACCTTTTATTATTACCCCATATCTTTGATGTATTAAAGTCTTCTACCCTTCTCTAAGCCAGTATGAAACACAAGGCCTAGCATATATCATTCAAATGTTTCTTCTTTGATACATGCTTGTCAGTGAACATCTGTTGAATGAACAAAGGGGTTAAACTTAACAGCTAATTGCAGTATTTATGCTACTTACTGAGTTTTCTAGGTGTTCTTGCTTCAGTTTTTGAGAGCTTTGCTCCTTCACTGGGACTTAGGCTTCTAATTATGAGGAGTTAAACTCTACAGAGGTGTGGAAAGAGTCATGAAGCTACAGGCAGCAGGGCAATAATTAATATTTCTCTGCTTGGATACTGAGATTTCCACACCTGCTGGATAACAGTGAATTTACAAGGGATTATATATTTAATGGTAACGCTTATACATAAAAGACATTTATTTTAAAAACTAATATGAATTAACTAATCTCCACAGTATAGGATCGTCTATCAGTCTTCATTGCTATAAGCATTTATTAAGCAGCTTTTGTATACCAAGAACCAGTTATTTCCCCAAACTTTGGTGAGACCACAGACTTTATATCTTTAGCTAGTCAGTTCATCTAAAAGTGTTGGCTTACTTGGAACCAGTGAGTTCCATCTCTTTTGTGATGTTGGCCAGATTTTATATAAGTGTAGCTTCTTGTTTATTTATAATGGACTTTGAGATCCTTTGATGAGATGTATTACATATGTGTGAAGGATTAGAGGGCACTTTTTAATAACAACAGGAATAATACTGCTTTGTGCTGCTAAACTGTAGATCTTTTCTTCAAAGATTTAAAGCCCATTATAGACATAATTTGATTGTTGCTCTATTGCAACAGTTTTTCCTTCTCTCCTCGTCCAGGTGGATTTTTTTCTTTATTAAAGATGGCATGAATACTTTCTCATGTTATGACCTCTTTGATAAACAGCTCAGGATGTTATAAAAGCAAAGCAGGAGATGTCTTAAATAATTAGTGGCAGAAAGCTTGCTGCTCCTCAGGTGTTAATCTTGCCAGCAAGCTCAGATATTTGTGGGTTGCTCTGTACATTTCTGTACAGATGTGTGTGAGGTTGAGTTTCAGCCGTATGCCTGTAACAGCATCGGGAAACGTTTTGTCATGCTACTTCCTTGGGTGATCTTCTATGACCAAAAGGAAAAAAAAGTCATATTTCTGTCTTGTGAAATTGAGCTAGAATTCTGGGTAGTTTAGCAGTAATCAGTATATGCCTGAATCACAGCTGCGTGGGATGGTTTGTATTATACACCAATGGCAACTACTGCTCTAAATATGGAAATTAAATACTTTAGGTTTAGGCTGATTCCAATCTGCGGGTAGGAAACGTCTGATCTATCCCAAGATAAGTTTAAAAGTGTGTGGAGGTTTCTCTGGGGCTACAGATCCTGTTCACATTCATATGTATTTCTTTCAAGACAGTCCCTTGAGGTCTCTTGGCATCTACCTTCTTGAACATGGGAAGAGGTTGGGATCCGTAAGAATGCAAAAACAGAGAAATCAAAATGTCCTCAGAAGATTACCAGAGTGTAGTTGATCTATAGACCCAATCCAACAGTTCCAAGACTCAAAAGATGAGTATCGAACTATACTTGGCTTCCCCCTCTCCAGGCATGAGACATCCACATGTACCCCAAATCAGTTCCTAATCTGGAAGCTTCTTGTGTTACCAGCATTCTCGGATCTTGTACCAAATTTTTTGTCTGCTCTCCTAATAATGAGTGGTTATGTATAGTATTATGGTTGTGGTCTCGATGCTTCTATTATCAGTTGATCATCCTGGTTCTGTTTCTTGGGGGCTCTGTGGCCGTGGAACAACACTTTAATAGCTACAAGATGACTGGTGGAACTCACCTAGAAGCTACGGGCTTTCCTTAATGTGTATAAGTAGTATGTATTATATCTCACCTAAAAATATGTTAATCGGTGAAATTAACATGATGCCTCAGTTGTTTATTATTTATTTATTTATTTTTGAGACAGAGTCTCACTCTGTTATCCAGGCTGGAGTACAGTGCGTCACTGCAGCCTCAACCTCACCAGGTTCAGGTGATCCTCCCAACCTCCCGAGTAGGTGGTACTACAGGTATGTGCCATCACACCTGGCTCCTTTTGCCCAGGCTGGTCTCGAACTCCTGGGCTCAAGCAATCCACCTGCCTAGGCCTCCTAAAGTGCTGGGATTACAAACGTGAGCCACTGTGCCTTGCAAGAAGTTATTTATTATTATCTTACTAGACAATATGTCTCTTACCTCCTAGATACGTAATGAAATGTGCTGAGCCCTGCTCTTGCCCCCTCCATCTATTTCGGAGGTCACCTGTAACATCAGTGGATACTTTCAGGCACACCAACAGCTTCCCACCTCAGACACTTGTGTCCCTCTGAGGGCTTTCATTGGTCTGAGGGCTTGCTCAGCCTGGCTTGGGGCAGGTCACAAGTGCTGGGTAATCAACGCTGTCAGGATTGACAACTGTTGAGGGATGAGAGTTGGTGGATGTGTACCAGGCTTCCTCATCCCTGGGTCCGTTCTGTATTATACATAGTATCTGAGAGGTCCCAGTGGAATTGAGCCCTCATGCCTACAGGGATGTGCTGCTCACCAACATTCCCTTTCCTAATTCCTTTTCTGACCTGTTCTACCCCTCTCTTATGCTTCCTGTTGTCACCTCCCAATTCTTGTCTCAGGATCCATTGCTGGGGTGACTCAAACCAAAGCAACATCTCCTCGGTAGCCCACTAAGCAGCCTCCCTTTACGTCCTGCATTCAGTGAATTACTAAGTGCTTTACCTCTGCTTCCTAAATAACCCTCCAATTATCTTCCTCTCTACTTCCAGAGCTCAGTTTAGTTCATATCTTTACTATCCCCCTTAGTTGATTATAGTGGCATTCCAGTGGGTCTCTCCTTTTCAGTCTATTTTCCCATAATGGGTCTTCTATGATGCTGCTGGAGATTCTTTTCCAAAAGGCAAGCCCTATCCTGTTACTTCCCAGCTTCAAACCTTTCATGGCTCAGGTCTTTCATCATCTGGCCCCTTTTCTACCCATCTCGTGCCTTTCCTGAGCGCCACAGTGTTGTTCACCTCCATGGCTGTAACATTTGGGGGTTCCATGCTGCTTTTGCACATCTGTGAACTTCAGCCTGATTTTTCTTATTTTTTTCAAGTATACAGTGCATCGTTACTAACTATAGTTACCATGTTGCATAGTGGATCTCTTGAATTTATTCTCACTGAATTTATTCTAACTGTCTAACTGAAATTTTGTATCTTTTGGCATCTGCTCCATTGCCCCTACTCCCTAGGCCCCGGTAACCATCCTTCTACTCTCTGACTCCAAGAGTTTGACGTTTTTAGATTCCACATATCAGTGGGATGATGAGATATTTTGCTTTCTGTGCTTATCTTATTTCACTTAACATAATGTCCTCCAGGTTCATCTATGTTGTTGACAATGACAGGATTTCCCTTTTTAAGGCAGAATAGTATTCCATTGTGTATATATACCACATTTTTTTTTAAATTCATTCATCGATGGACACAGGCTCCTTCCATATTTTGGCTATTGTCAAAAGAGCTGTGGTAAACATGAGAGTGCAGATATCTCTTCAACATACTGATTTCATTTCTTTTGCACAAAAGAATATATCAAGAATTGGGATTGCTAGATTGTATGGTAGTTCTATTTTTAAGTTTTTGAGGAACCTCTATACTATTTTCTATGATGGCTATACTAACTTACATTTCTACCAACAGTGTACAAGGGTTCCCTTTTCTCTGCATCCTTGCCAACACTTGATATCTTTTGTCTTTTTGATAATAGCCATTCTAACAGGTGACATTTCCATGATAATGAAGTTTAACATTTTTTTCATATACCTGTTGGCCATTTAGAAACCTTCCTTTAAAAAATGTCTACTCAGGTTCTTTGCCCATTTTAAAATAGGGTCATTTTCTTGCTATTGAGTTTTGAGCAGCATAATTCTAGAGACAACATAAACTTCACCTTATATCTGGAACTATTCTTTGCTGACCATACCCTCGCAGTGGCTTCCTCAGTCACACTGCCCCCAGCCGTGTGCTCAGATTTTTACTGACCTTGTACATATCTCCACATGTGACTTTATTCTTATTTATTGGTGTGTGAATATGTAGGCCTTTACCACTCAACTCTGAGTTCCTTGAGAGCAGTAACCACATGCGATTCCCAGCTCCTAGCGCAGTACCAGGCATGAAATCAATACTTGATCCTTGAAGAACTGTTGACCATTTGGTTCATGCTTAAGAAGTTTGCTCTGAAAATATGGTAGCACTAAGGGTTGGGAGGAGGC
Source organism: Cacajao melanocephalus (assembly GCA_963573385.1). NCBI lineage: Eukaryota > Metazoa > Chordata > Mammalia > Primates > Pitheciidae > Cacajao > Cacajao melanocephalus. The sequence continues at coordinate 47,487 of CAUYLG010004910.1, read as the reverse complement.
TCTCTATTCTGCTAACACATAGAATGGCTTAATTAAGAGAGACAAATTAATGATAGTTGCATAGCCTAGAGGTTTAGTGGCAGAAAGTGATTAAAATCTTCACTAAATATTTTATATCTTCAGTGCTTACTTGTTAGACCTACCTGTTCTGCCATGTTTAATTTCTTTTGGATGCTTATACTTCTAAGCCTTTGCTGAATAAGTAGGAGGGCATAGAGGTAAATTTGCAGAAAACCCCAGTTCTCTGGGGGTAGAGTTTGCTTCCATCACCAGATTTGTTTTGTTAGGGCCCAGTGAGTCACTGAGATCAAGTTAAATAAAAATTATAAAATAAGACAGTGTTCAGTTCTTTACAATCTTGGTTTTGATTTCTGTTTGCTAGTTACACCTCTATGGTGAACAATATATAGACCAGCCAAAATATCCATCTCTCTTCCTTCCAAGGGAGGGCTTGTGGGGAGGACTCTGTTTTCTTAGTGCTATGACTTGGTTATGGTCTTTGGCTCCTTTCCCTATGGAAATTCTCCATTCTGCAAACCAGATTCCAATCTCCTGTCCCAGGGAAGGGGTGGGGCAGACATTCATCATAGTTTATATATGGTCTAGAATGGGGAGTCAATTCTAGCTTTGTGATGCTACTCTCCATAACTTGAGTATCATCCCCTATAACTTCCTAATGTCAGGGTGATCTGGTGTAACAGAGAAAGTGTGGCACTAGGTGAAGGTCTCCATGGAAACTCCATGTGCGTGAATAAGGGCTAAGGGGCAGAGTCGTCAAGCAGGGTTGAGATCAAGTATGTTCATCAGAGCTACCTCCTAGCTGCATTGACACAGTCACACTTGTGGTGACTGGGTTATGTCTCCAGGCAGGATGGGAAGTGAGCTGTTCCCAGCCTTACAAGGGGCTGGGAAATTCTTTTTAATTGAGTAGAGCCCTGAGGCCTTTGTGATGAGATATAGGCGTACCCTGCAATACAAATAAAGCCACAGGTGTGGGTCTACCCTGAGGAATGGAGACAGGAGACACTGGCCAGGATGAGGCAGAGAGGAGGCAGGGAAGCCACTTCCCATACTTAAGGTGCAGGGGTCCAGTTCCCACACACACTGAGCGGCCTTGTTTCCTGCCTGAGTTCCCAGCAAAGCAGCCCTCTCTGACCTGGCCTGGGGTTTCACCCTCTTGGTATTGGTTTCCTCACTCTTTCCATGGGGAGCCCATGTGCTATGTCCTTTCATGTTCTCACTTTGCCCAGGCCCATCCGAGCTTGGACGATGGTGAGTCGCAACCTCTGCAGTCCATCTGCACTCTCAAATGAGGTCTATTTATTAAACTCAAAAGGCAAAAATAAAAGAATTATTCCATCCGTGGTCTCAACACTCCTGACTATTTTGCTTCACTTTGAGAAGCGTCAAAGGATCAGATAATTCCATTTCAACAAAAATAACTGTAATAGCTTATATTTAAAAAATATTTTTCATGTGGCTCAGTCCTATGTGAAGCACTTTGTTTTTGCCATTTTGTTCAATCCTCATGACACTCCTCTAAGGAAGGTATTACCATTCCATGTTATAGACAAGGAAACACTGGAACAGAGAAAGTCAACAAATTGTCCAAGGTCACACCGTCAGTGGAAAAGCTGGGCTGGCAGCTTCACTGAAGTGTTATAAATACTTCCACTCATTCACTCCTTGCTTAAGTATACATAAATAATGTAGATGGGAAAGAAAAAGAAAAAAACTAAATATAAAAGAGACTCAAAATTAAAAAATAACATGGACACAGACATTTTATGTCCCCAGGAGACTTAGTGATGCAGCAGCACTGCTGAGAGGGCATGCTTTCCTTGTCGCAAAGGAAAGTGGGCACAGGTGTCCATATTTATTAAAGAGACAGGGTCTCACTGTGTTGCTCAGGCTGGAACACAGCTGCAAGATCAGAACTCACCATAACCTCAAACTCTTGGGATCAAGAGATCCTCCCACCTCAGCCTCCCGAGTAGCTAGGATTACAAGGTGGTACCACCACACTTGGCTAATGGTTTTTATTTTTATTTTAGAGACAGGGTCTCACTATGTTGCCCAGGCTGGTCTTGAGCTCCTGGCCTCAAGTGATCCTCTTGCCTTGGCCTCCAAAAGTGCTGGGATTACAGGTGTGAGCCACTGCAACTGGCATGTGTCCATATTTTTATTGGCCTGTTACTTCCTACCCACATGCATCTGTCTCCCTGGAGCACTCTTGTGTTCATTCCCTGCCACCTCAGATTTCCAGGAAAATTGTTTGCATGTCCCTCTGTCCAACTTTTGCCTTTCTCTCTCTCTCACATCCACTTGGCCCCTATTTCCTCTCCCACAGAACTATATTACAATGGTATCAATACCTGTAGCAAGTCTTTGGTTGTCTGTTCCATGAGAAAGAACAATCTACTTATTTAGGAAAGCTCAAATAAGCAATTGCTGTCTTGTAAACCTGCACTTCCCAATATGGGAGCCACCAGCCCCATGTGGCTTGTGAGCCCTTGAAATCGCGCAAATTGGAATTGAGATGGGCTCTGAGTATAAACTATACACCTGTCTTTGAAGACTTAGTATGGAAAGTTGGGAAGAATGTAAAATATCTCATTGATAATTTGTAAAAAAAATTGACCACAGGTTGACATAATGGCATAGATAAAATACATCACTGAATTAATCTTGCCTATTTCTCTTTACTTTTTTTTAATGTGGTTACTAGATAGTTGAAAGTTGCACACGTGGCTCACATTGGACAGCTCTGCTCTAAACCCTGTGCTTGATGCCTGAAGAAAGGAGAGGCCTGGCCACTGCCCTGAGGGAAACTCCAACTTCATGGGGTGCATGGGTTAGTTTTTTTTTTTTTTTTTTTTTTTTTGACAGTATCTTGCTATGTTACCCAGGCTGATCTCAAAGTCTTGGCTTCAAGCAATCCTCCTGCCTTGGCTTCCCAAAGCACTGGGATTATAGCCATGAGCCACTGTGCCCAGCCTGCTTCTTTAGCCTTTGCTGTCTGCGAAGGATGCGAGGCCTGTGGTTTTCCCTGTGGGAGGCATCTGCATTTTAACAGAGGCAAATGCTTTAATCTAGCAATGGGAGTTCTGGTCAATGACCTGTTGGAGAAATCGCTGTCAGCTCCTGGAGGCCACAGCTTCTTTGCAGTTGCTGGGTCCTGTGCTCAGGGTCGAACCGTGAGCAGTTAGGGGCTATTAGTGGTTTGGATCAGAGAGGTTTTCTGTCTGGCAGTCTATCAACTTCATCACATGGACGCTTGCTTCCCCTGCTTGTTTCAAACAGACACCTCCTTTCCTGTTGCCACAACTGCCCTGTCACCACTTCTGCCAGCCTACCTCTTCAATTACTCTCCAAGCAAGACCCCCTCCACGTCTCATGTCTCAACCAGAGCCTTTCTCATCTTTCATGGAGACCCTAGCTAGTCCTCCCACCTCCAGGCTAGCCCAGAGCTTTTCAAACTCTAGCATGATTCCGAGTCACCTGGAGGATTTGTGAATACAGATTGCTGGGCCCCACCCCCAGAGTGTCTGACTTATTAGGTTCCAGATGGGGACCAAGAACTTGCATTTCCAGCAAGCTTCCAGGTGATGCTGATGCTGCTGTTCCAGAGCCCACACTCTGAGGATCGCTGGTAAAGCCTAGTGATCTTCCTAAAACACAAATCTAACCTTGACATTCTCCTCCTAAACGTGCCAATAGCTTCTTTGAGTCTTTTGGATGAAGTCTGGGCTCCTTGGTGCCCCACCCAACGGCCTTCACAGTCTGTTCCCTATGTATACGCCGGCTCCATCATTGAGGCCTTTGCTTGGCCCATAGTACCTGCAGTTCTCCCAGTGGACCAGGCTCTGCCTCAGCTCTCGGAGTCCTGCCTGCTGCACCCCTTCTCTTCTTTCCTTGAGGGCTGCCTTTCCCAGGCTCTTGTGCAGCTGGTTTCAAGCTGGGTGGAAACAATAGAAGGTACTGATAGGATACGGGAAGGCAGTAGGAGGGAGAAAGCAGGTATAATTATTTATTCTCTCTGCTTTGAGCAGCGTCTGTAGTAGTAGCTGCGTTTCCTATATGGCTTTAGCTTCCATCACACAGACCTGCTATGTTTTCAGCTTCTGCAAGATCGTCCCAGCCATGGGCACTGGAAACACCACCTCCTCTGGAGGTCACTGCTGTCCTAGGGTAGAAGTGGCTTACTGCTGTTCCCCGTGGCTGGGTGCTCCTCTGGCTCTGTTTGGCTTCTTAACTCTTTTGTAATCAGTATCATATACACAGTTCATCTCTGGGGTAAATATATAAAGGTTAGACCTTTGATGTTCAATAGAACTCTCCCTCATGATGGACATTTTCCCTATTCGAGGTGTCCAATACAGTACCCACTGGCTACATATGACCACTGAGCACTCAAAAGGTGGCTAGTGCAGCTAAGAACCTGAATTTTAACTTTAATTTAAATCAAATTAAATTTAAATAGCCACATGTGGCTAGTGCCTACTAAACAGGATATTGCAGGCTTAGCGTCTGCCTGATATACAGCCAATGAAGTTTAGGAATAGATTCTGAAATTGGCATCAAAATAATAGGTATTCTGTGCTTTGTGTGGTTCACCATGGTCTTGCTATCTGCATATAAGCTTCATGACTTTCAAAACTTTTAAATCTGTTTCTACCGTATCGATCTACAAGGGCTGAGATTACAAAGAAGAAGAAAGATTAACAAGAATTATTAAGTAAATTAAAGCAAGTTACAGAACAATATGTATAGTACCATCTGATTCGGTGAAAATGAAACTAAGCAAAAATGTGAGTCCTCATGTGAAAATGTCTAAAGGGATACACAAAACACTGTTAATGGTGGGAATGACAACAGGAGGGAGGAGGAGGAGAACTATTATTTTCACTTAATATATTTTCTATCTCTCTTGTTTAGATACACACACGCACGCACACACATGGGTGAAGGTATATTTTTCCATGAGCAGGTATCACTTCCACTATTGTATATCGTTATCCATTCGCTTTAAAACCTCTATGTCTTTATATTTAAAGTAGGCTTCTTGTAGCAACATAGAGTTGGATCTTGTTTTTTGATTTTTTTTGACCATCTCTCTTTTTCAATTATTGCGTTTGGACCATTGATGTTCAAAGTGATTATTGATGCAGTTAGATTCACATCTACTACATTTGTTGCTATTTTCTATTTGTTGTCCTTGCTCTTTGTTCCTATTTTTGTCTTCCACTCTTTTTCTTCCTTTTGTGGTTTAACTGAGCATTTTATATGATTCTATTTTCTCTCATTTCTTAGCACATCAGTTAAACTGCCTTTTTTAAAAAAAAACAAAAACCTTTTTTAGTGGTTGTCCTAGAGTTTGCAATACACACAGCTAATCCAAGGCCACTTTCAAATGACACCATACTACTTGATGGGTAGTGTGAGTACCTTATAAGAACAAAATATCCTTAATCCCTCCCTCCAGTCCCTTGTATCACTGCCAGTATTCATTTCACTTACACCTAAGCATACATAAATATACAGAGTTGACCCTTGAACAAACAGGTTTGAACTGTGGAGGTCTACTTAGACACAGATTTTCCACTGCCTCTGCAACCCCTGAGACAGCAGGGCTAACCCCGCTTCTTCCTCCTCTTTTTCAGCCTACTCAAAGTGAAGATGATGAGGGTGAAGACCTTTCTAATGGTCCACTTCTACTTAATGAATTGTAAATATATTTTATGATTTTCTTAATATTTTCTTTAGCTTTATTGTAAGGATATAATACATAATCCATATAACATACAAAATATGTGTTGACTACACTATTGGTACAGGTTTTAGTCAATAGCAGGCTGTTAGTAGTTAAGCATTTTGAAAATCAAAAGTTATACATGGAGGCCGGGCACAGTGGCTCATACCTGTCATCCCAGTACTTTGGGAGGCAGAGGCAGGCAGATCACTTGAGGTCAGGAGTTCTAGACCAGTCTGATCAATAGAGTGAAACCCTGTTTGTGCTAAAAATACAAAAATTAGCCTGGTGTGGTGGCAGGTGCCTGCAATCTCAGCTACTTGGGAGGCTGAGGTAGGAGGATTGCTTGAATCTGGGAGATGGAGGTTGCAGTGAGCTGAGATTGTGCCACTGCCCTCCAGCCTGGGTGATACAGAAAGACTTTATCTCCAAAAAAAAATTATACATGGATTTCCGACTGCGTGGGGAGTGAGCACCCCTAATCCCCAAATTGTTTAAGGGTCAACTGTGTGTATATTTATACACATATACTCATATATATATGCACATATCAAATACTGTATATTGCTATTATCTTTACAAAGTATTATCTGTTAGATCAATAAAAATTAAGAAAAAATTTTCTTTTCCGTTTACTTATTCCTTCTCCAATGCTTCTCTTTATGTAGTTCTGTGTTTTTGGTCTATATTGTTTTCCTTCTTTCCAGAGAACTTCTTTTAATATTTCCTGCAGCGCAGGTCAACTAGCAACAAATTTATTTTTCCTTTGCTTTTGAAGCATACCTTTACAGGGTGCAGAATTTTAAGTTGGAATTTTTTTTCTCTCAACACTTTAAATATTTCACTTCACTGTCTTCTTGCTTGCAAGGTTTCTGAGGAGAAGCTGGATATAATTCTTACTTGCTCCTCTGTAGGTAAGGTTTATTTTCCCTCTGGCTTCTTTTAGGATATTTTTTTAAAATCTTCAATTTTCTCTACTCTGAATTTAATATGCCTGGTTGTAGATTTTAGTGTTGACATATTTATTTATGTATTCGGTATTTATCTTGCTTGGTGTTCTGAGCTGGCTGGATCTGGGATTTAGTGTCTGACATTAATTTATGGAATTATATACTGCTATGGTTTGGTTCTGTGTTGCCACCCAAAGCTCATGTCAAATTGTAGTTCCCAGTATGGAAGGTGGGGCCTAGTGGGAGGCATTTGGGTCATGGAGGTGGTTTTCATGAATGGTTTAGTGCCACCCCTTTGGTGCTGTCCTCACAATAGCGAGTTCTGGCAAGACCTGATGGTTTAAAAGTGTGTAGCATTCCCCCGCCTTGCTCCTGCCCCATCCTGTCGATGCCTTCTTCCCCCTTTGCCTTCCACCATGATTGGAAGCATCCTGAGGCCTCCCCAGAAACAGAAGCTGCTATGCTTCCCATATAGCCTATAGAACCGTAAGCCAATTCAAGCTCTTTTCTTTATAAATTACCCTGTCTCAGGTATTTCCTTATAGCAGCGCAAGAAGGGATTAACACATAGATCTTTGGCCTTTGTTATTTAGAGTCTGCTGAGCAGGGTTTAGTCATTTTCTTGGTATTGTTTTAATCGGACGTGGTAAGACACCCAGCCATGAAATGACAGTTAGAAAATAAGAGGTTTTTATAGTCACAGATCCCTAGAAACAGGAGGCACAGCACGTCATGCAGGGCCACATGGGAAGCACCAGGGCTGGTGAGGAAGCAAAGGAAGCAGCAAGAGGAAATCGTGGGCAAGAGCGTCTATTGTGGTTTCTGTGGGAAGGAACAAGCAAGACAGGTAAGCAGGTTTCGGATTGGCTAGTTCAAATATTTCAACGAGCTTTGGGGCATATGGATTGTCCCTAGTTACCTGATCCCTGGCCTGGGGTGATTAGGGCAGGGAAGTAGTGGCTCACCTGTGAGAGCCCCATTAAGAGGTGGTTGGAGTGGAGGCTCTGGATTATTTGGTTTGCATATGGAAAATGTGCTCCTAGGCAAATTATTTGCTGTCTCTAGGAACTGGTTAGCCCCAGGAGGAGCAATTCTTCCAGGGTTAGCAAGACCTCAGATGTCTAATCATCAGAAATACAGGAAATAAAAAGGCATGATTAATACATATGAAGTCTTCAGGAAGGTAGGTAAGACACTGTTTCTGTTAGCTGAAATTTCTATGATCTTTGAGTTCTGCTTTCTGCTTATCAGGATGTCGGGGATCCTTTCTTTTGCTCTGTGTGGGTTTGCATCTGGCCTGTATTCTTCCTTCTCTCTTAAATTTGTTAGAGTTATAATAGATGTCAACTAGGAGTAAATAGGCTCTAACTGAGGGCCTCAGGTGTTTACTCCTCTGTTAGTGTTCATTATGGCATTTCTGGTAGAATATCAATTTTTTAAAAGTGATCACCCCTTACCACTGTAAGGTAGATTTTATCTGAGGACATGGAATCTCATTAGAAGTCAAGGGACCAGTCAGTGCAGGAGTTCATGCAGTGTAGCTTTTCCAGCTACCCTAAGTTACTGTTGCCTATCTCTATACCAAGCTTAAAACCTGCCACGGGCCAAGTGCTTTGCTTTCAGCACCCAGCTGTACAGCCTGCATTGCTACTGAGGGAAAACCTGCTGCAAACAAACTATGCCACAAATAGAAAAACTTGGGATATTGAAGGCCTTTCTTATTCTTGAGCCAGCCTTAGCAACAACAAGACCACATCCCCATCTCTGGGATCTCCAGCGTCTTAGAATAATGTGTCCACCTCTAAATTTTAAGGATCCTGGAAAGCTCTTATATTTTTTTTTCCTTTGTCTTAAATGTATACTATATTTTTGAGGCCATGGCTTCTGGATAAATACAGTCATTATTTTATGGAGCACCTATTTTCACATGGTTTAGTGCAAAAAATGACACAAAACAAGCCAATGAACATAGCAGCATGATTCTGGTTGCTGACTAACTTGGGCAAGTTACTTAATCTTCCTGTGCCTGTTTCCTTAATTATAAAATCGGAAAAATAATGAGACCTATCTCCTAGGGTAGCTATGAAGGTTAAATAACTGAATTTTTGTAGAGTCAATACATCTATAAGTCAAGATGAATATGTGATATTTAAAGCTTGCTTTAAAGGAATTGTAAAATAAGGAGTGATTTTAGTGCAGGCTACATAAAAACTCATAGGGGATTTTGAGAATTTTCTCCCTGGAAAAAACAAAACAAAATACCCCTAAGAGGATGCTTTCTCCTGCTCCCTAGAGGTTCATATCAGCATTTCATGTTGGATGTAGTTCATGGAATATGTATGTGAATCCCTGATTCTGCTGTTCACTAAATCTGCTGTCCCTTTGCTGTTATAGAGGAAGCCTCAAATTTTGACAGTCTATTCAATGTAAGTAGGTTAATGCAGATAGCTGTAAATCCCATACTGAGGCCAAGTACCTGAGAGCAATTATCTCATGGACTAAGGTGCCTGAGCATGAGGGAGCGTTGTGATGGATACCCATTCAATGTTGCCTTCCTGGATCTTCTCTCCTGATGCCTGGGTAGTTTCAAGCTGTCCATTGACTTAGGCCTAGTCTCCTTACCATAACCTGGATCTGCAGACTTACTATCCCTGACTTTTTCCCACAGTGGAATGGGTTATTTCTTTCTAATTGGGCAATGGGAAGGAGGATTCAATATGCAGAATTTCTACAGCTAATTATAAACATTTCTAATGGGATATACAAAAGTTTCTTATAAGCCTTATTCATAATTACCAAACCCTAGAGACAATCTAAATAGCCATCAACAGGAGAATGGATAAAGAAATTGTGCTGTATCCATCCAGTAAAATGCTACTCAGCAATAGAAAGGAACAAACCAATAGATGCAACAACATGGATGGAAATTAAAAAGCATATTGTTGAACCAAAAGAGCCAGACAGAAAATAATATGTACTGTGGGAATCTATTTATATGAAAATTAGTTACAGTGACAGAAATCAGAACAGAAGTTGTCTCTTGGGATGATTTAAAGGAAAGGTGAAGGAAAAGTGCTGTGTCTTAATGTGGATGATGTTTACATGAGTTAAATGGTTCAATTCATTGAACTATAGTCTAAAGGTTTGTGCATGCTACTGTATGTAAATCATACCTCAATAAAGTACTGTTTGCATGCCAAAAACATTTCTGATGGGGAAAGTTGCTCCCCTTTCTCTGTATCCTCACCAACATCTGTTGTCTTTTGACTTTTTAATAATAGCCATTCTGGGGAACAATGGAAACTGGGGGCTTCTACAGAGGGGAGGGGGGGGCAAGAGTTGAAAGGCTAGCTGTTACATATGATGCTCAGTGCCTGGATGACAGAATCGTTTATACCCTGAACCTCAGCAGCATGCAATATAACCAGGTATCAAACCTGTACATGCACTCACCGAATCTAAAATAAAAGTCGCAAGAAAGAAAGCCCTCCTCAACCAAATAAAATAAATACCTCAGATGAATCCTCATTTCCATGTTTTAAATTTGTTTTGACCACCTGTGTTTGGTCCAAGCAAGTCAAGGGAAATAGGAACGGAGCTTCTTGCCAAGATTATATTCTAAATAAGAGGATATTCTTAAAGACACACTGTAAAACTCATGCAATCCTCAAAAAGCTGTATGGTATAGGAAAATGAGAAAACCACCAGATAATCACTATCAGCCATTAAGATATAACAGGACAATTTTAAGTCCCTTGTGTCAAAGTTTCATAGAGAAGCGATTGTCAGTCTCTTTTGCCTCTAGCTATAAAAAGTGCTTGTCAAATCATAGGGAATAAATGCTTTTCTACACTAAAATTTTTAACTTGCTGCAATGCCTGCAATCTCCCCATTAGTGAATCTTAGCTTTGAGTTTAAAGGCCTCTCAGATTTCAAGATCCCTTGGCACCAAGCTCTCAACACAGACCCATTATGGTGTAAAGCTTTAGTGAGGGGGTGACTGGTTCGGAATGAAATGCTGAACAAGCTTTTGACAGATAGCAGGGATCTCAGATGCTAGAGGATACAGAAAGGGGAAGAAGGTGGTTAAAGACAAACTTCACTCCGTAATCAATTTTCCCAGGGCTGATCCTTCCAAAGTACATTATTTATTCTTACCTTTGGTCTTCTTAGAGACCTACCTACAGCCAGGACAAAAATAGTGAAGCACTTTTGTGGAACCAAATATATATAACTCTTTTTTTCAAGAGGTCAAATCTCAGTGCTTAAATCTTGGGAAATCTATGTAAAACCTATAACCAATCATGAATAGCCTTAAGGTGAAGAGCTCTTTCTCGATGAGCATCATGCCAGGCAAATATTAAGTGTTTTATAAAAATATTTTACTGAGTATAGCTGAAGAGCATTTCTAATGGTAAAGACAGTTCCTTAGTGAATCATGTATCTAGCAATTTTCCAGTTTGAAGAATTGAGAGTCATTAAGACTGACTCAATTTCTATCTGTACTTGCATTTCTAAATTGGCAAAAGAATCTGCGATGAAAAATGGATTTCAAAACGATGACATTAAAAGAAAAATGAGTTGTTTATTTTATATTTGTTTTTGGTATCATAAATAAATTTTTCACCCAGAAGCTGAAAGACTTAACGTTGCTTAGTACTTGCAATAATAAAGAGCAAAGTGGGTTCAATTACTAAAAATGAGGAGACAGGGAGGAACCACCAGAAAAGACTTAATGATGAAGTGCTATTCTGTCAAAATGAAGCTGTGTAGAACTTTCTAGGTCATAACATTTTAAGTGAATTTAAACTTGTAAGCGTGAAGAAATAAGTATCAAGTAATTCCATATTGCACTGACTAGAAAGAAAAGCACAGTTAACCATAATTTATTGTGTATTTCAAAATAGTTAGATGAGAAAATGTGAAATGTCCCCAACACAAGAAATGATAAATATTTGAAATGACGGGTATCTTAAATATCTTGATTTGATTGTTGCACATGCATGCATGTATCAAAATATCCCATGTACCCTGAAATATGTAAATTTATGATGAATCAATAAAATGATCCATTAAAAATCGCATCTGACTAGTGTGAGATGGTATCTCATTGTGGTTTTAATTTGTATTTCCCTGATGATTAGCAGTGCTGTGCATTTTTTCATGTTTTCACTGGCTACTTGTATGTCGTCTTTTGAAAAATGTCTCTTCAACCTCTAAAAAAGACTTAATTTTTTTGGTGGATTCAAGATGGCCAAATAGGAACAGCTCTAGAGCATAGTTCCCAGTGAGAACAACACAGAGGGCGAGTGATCACTGCATTTCCAAACGAGTTATTACTGCCCGCAGACCAGGAGAGTCCTGGGCTGAAAAGTACCACGAGTTTCTAGCACAGCTGTCTTGGCCGGCACAGCGGGTCTCTGCACAAAAACTGACACAAATCTGGGTGGCCGTTTTAACTGGTGCCTGGAACACCTGGGAGACAGAGCCACCCATTCAACTGGAAAAGAAGGAGGCTGAAACGGAACCAGGTAATCTGGCTTGGCGGGTCCCACCCCTACAAAGACCAGCAATCTGAAATGCTCTGGATTGAGAGTTTTACAGCAAGTGCAGTTGGACCCGGGACGGTGCTGCTCTGTGAGGGAAAGGGCGTCTGCCATGACCGAGGCAGTTCTAATGATACCTCTATAAACAAAACCACAAGGAAGTTCACACAGCAGCTGGGCAGAGCCCATGGCAGCTCAGCAACACCTCTGCTGACAGACTGTGATTAGGCTACCTCCTAGCTGGGCAGGGCATCTCTGAAAAAAGGCAGCAGTATGTCAGGAACTTAGAAATAAAGCCCCACCTTCCCAGGACAGAGCACCTTGGAAAAAAGGCAGTTATGAGTTCCACTGCAGCAGACTTAAACATACTGGCCCAGCAGCTCTGAATGGAATAATGGAGCTCACAGCTCAGCACTTGAGCTCCTGTAAGGGCCAGACTGTCTCCTCAAGCAGCTCCCTGACCCCCGTATGTCCAAAGAGACACCTCATACAGGAGAGCTCAGGCTGACATCTAGTGGGTATCCTTCTGGAGTGGACCTCCAGCAGTCCTGCAGCAGAGAGGCCTGAGTGTTAGAGGGAAAACTAAAAAACAGAAAGAAATAACTTCATCATCAACAAAAAGGACATCCACTCAGAGAACCCATCCAAAAGTCACCAACTACAAAGACCACAGGTACATAAATTCACAAAGATGGGAAGAAACGAGTGCAAAAAGGATGAAAACACCCAAAACCAGAATGCTTTTCCTCCTCCAAGGGATCACAACTCATCATCAGTAAGAGAACAAAGCTACATGGAGAATGAGCCTGATGAATTGACAGAAACAGGCTTCAGAAGGTGGGTAATAACAAACTTTTCTGAGCTAAAAAAAAAAACAAAAACAAACTGAATGCAAAGAAACTAAGAACCTTGAAAAAAGGTTTGACGAAATGCTAACGAGAGTAAACAGCTTAGAGAAGAATATAAATGACCTGATGGAGCTGAAAAACACAACATGAGAACTTCGTGATGCATTCACAAGTTTCAATAGCCGAATCGAACAAGCAGAAGAAAGGATATCAGAGATTGAAGATCAACTCAATGAAGTAAAACGAGAAGGTAAGACTAGAGAAAAAAGTGAAAAGAAATGAACAAAACCTCCAAGAAATATGGAATTATTTGAAAATACCTAATCTACATATTATAGGTGTACCTGAATGTGATGGAGAGAGTGAATCCAAGCTGGAAAACACTCTTCAGGATATTATCCAGGAGAACTTCCCCAACCTAGCCAGGCAGGCCAATATCAAGTCCAGGAAATACAGAGAACACCACAAAGATATTCCTCAAGAAGAGTAACCCCAAGGCACATAATCCTCAGATTCTCCAGGGTTGAAATGAAGGAGAAAATGCTAAGGGCAGCCAGAGAGAAAGGCTGGGTTACCCACAAAGGGCAGTCCATCAGACTCGCAGCAGATCTCTCGGCAGAAACCCTACAAGCCAGAAGAGAGTAGGGGCCAACATTCAACATCCTTAAAGAAAAGAACTTTCAACCTAGAATTTGATATCCAGCCCAATTAAGCTTCATAAGCAAAGGAGAAATAAAATCCTTTACAAACAAGCAATTGCTGAGAGATTTTGTCACCACCAGGCCTGCCTTATGAGAGCTTCTGAAAGAAGCACTAAACATAGAAAGCAACAACCAGTACCGGCCACTTCAAAAATGTAACAAATGGTAAAGAACATCAACACAATGAAGAAACTGTGTCAACTAATGAACAAAACAACCTAAACACCAATAACAGAGAGCCAAATCATGAGTGAACTCCCATTCACAATTGCTTCAAAGAGAATAAAATACCTAGGAATAGAATTAACAAAGGATGTAAAGGACCTCTTCAAAGAGAACTACAAACCACTGCTCAAGGAAATAAGAGAGGATACAAACAGATGGAAAAACATTCCATGCTCATGGTTAGGAAGAATCAATATTGTGAAAATGGCCACACTGCCCAAAGTAATTTATAGATTCAGTGCTATCCCCATCAAGCTGCCTATGACCTTCTTCACAGAACTGGAAAAAACCACCTTAAACTTCATATGGAACCAAAAGAGAGCCTGCATAGCCAAATCAATTCTAAGCAAAAAGAACAAAGCTGGAGGCATCATGCTATGTGACTTCAAATTATACTACAAGGCTACGGTAATCAAAACAGCATGGTACTGGTACAAAAACAGAGATACAGACCAATGGAACAGAACAGAGGCCTCAGAGGCAATGCCACACATCTACAAACATCTGATCTTTGACAAACCTCACAAAAACAAGCAATGGGGAAAGGATTCCCCGTTTAATAAGTAGTGTTGGGAAAACTGGCTAGCCATGTGCAGAAAGCAGAAACTGGACCCCTTCTTGACACCTTGCACTAAAATTAACTCCAGATGGATTAAAAACTTAAACATAAGACCTAACACCATAAAAACCGTAGAAGAAAACCTAGGCAAAACCATTCAGGACATAGGCATAGGCAAGGACTTTGTAACTAAAACACCAAAAGCATTGGCAACAAAAGCCAAAGTAGACAAATGGGATCTACTTAAACTCCAGAGCTTCTGCACAGCAAAAGAAACAATCATTAGAGTGAACCAGCAACCAACAGAATGGGAAAAAATTTTTGCAATCTACCCATCTGACAAAGGGCTAATATCCAGAATCTACAAAGAACTAAAACAGATTTACAAGAAAAAAACAAATAGCCAGGCGCGGTGACTCACGCCTGTAATCCTAGCACTTTGGGAGGCCGAGGTGGGTGGATCACCTGAGGTCAGGAGTTCAAGACCAGCCTGGCCAACATGGTGAAACCTCATCTTAATTAAAAAAAAAAAAAAACAAAGAAACCCATTCAAAAGTGGGTGAAGGACATGAATGGACACTTTTCAAAAGAAGACATTTACAAGGCCAACAAACATATGAAAAAATGCTCATTATCAGTGGTCATTAGAGAAATGCAAATCAAAACCACATTGAGATACCATCTCATGCCAGTTAGAATGACGCTCATTAAAAAATCTGGAAACAGGCCGGGCGTGGTGGCTCACGCCTGTAATCCAAGCACTTTGGAGGCCAAGGTGGGTGGATCACCTGAAGTCGGGAGTTCAAGACCAGCCTGACCAACATGGTGAAACCCCGTCTTTATCAAATAAAAAAAAATCTGGAAACAACAGATGCTGGAGAGAATGTGGAAAAATAGGAATGCTTTTACACTGTTGGTGGGAGTCGAAATTAGTTCAACCATTGTGGAAAGCAATGTGGCGATTCCTCAAAGACTTAGAAATAGAAATTCCATTTGACCCAGCAATCCCATTACTGGGTATATATCCAAAGAATTATAAATCGTTCTATTATAAAGACACATGCACATGTATGTTCACTGTGGCACTATTTACAATAGCAAAGACCGGGAACCAACCCAAATGCCCATCAATGATAGACTGGACAGGGAAAATGTGGCACATATACACCATGGAATACTATGCAGCCATAAAAAACAATGAGTTCGTGTCCTTTGTAGGGACATGGATGAATCTGGAAACCATCATTCTCAGCAAACTGACACAAGAACAGAAAATCAAACACCGTATGTTCTCACTCATAGGCAGGTGTTGAACAATGAGAACACATGGACACAGGGAGGGGAGCATCACACACTAGGGTCTGTTGGGGGGACTAGGGGAGGGACAGCAGGGGGTAGGGAGTTGGGGAGGGATAACATGGGGAGAAATGTCAGATACAGGTGACAGGGATAGAGGCAGCAAACTACATTGCCGTGTATGTACCTATGCAACAATCCTGCATGTTCTGCACATGTACCCCAGAACCTAAGGTGCAATAAAATATATAAAAAAGAAAAAAAGAAGAAAAATAAAAATTATTTTTAAAAAATCATAACCTTGTGATTTACCTTTCCTACTAAACAAAAAAGAAAGTCATTGCATCAGATCAACTTTACAGAATTATGAAGTCTCTGGGTTCTAATGAATTATGCCAACAAGCTTAAATTTCCTGAGTCAGATGATCCTTGGGTGGGCTTGTTAGAAATGTTCTTAGCATGCCATTAATCACCTTTTGCCTTATGTCCAAGTTTTCGATAATGTTCCTTAACATGGGGTAGTGGTAGCCCCACATATTCACAGCAAAGCAGGACTCAGTACTTGATTGTACAAAAAACAAAGTGAAATAAAACCAATTCAAACTCGTAAGGCATACAAGAGTGAAGAAGATTTTACTAAAGACTTTACAGTGAGATAGAAGGGAGTTACACTGTATCCCTCACAGAAAAACTTAGATCCTTCACTTACCTTGCTTGTCTTAGCTACATTGCTTCTCCCTTGGCCCTCCCCAATCTTTCTCTACATATTCTATTTTTTTTTCCTAGTGCAAAGACATATCACTTCTTCAAGCTTGTATCCTCACACCTGGTATGCCTCAACCCAAAGCAATAAATGGACATTCTACACATGAAGATCCACAATGAGTGATCAATTTCAAATCAGTTCTTTTTGTTCTTCTTATTGTCACCACTGGTCAGAAGTCAGCCATTTTGCCTCAAGAAAAAAATATATATATGGATAAGATAAACAGGCTTGTTTGTTTCCAATCATTATTTTATGAGCACTGACACTGTTCTATGTTTTCATATCTGTTATAGCATTTACTATAAAGTAGGCAGCTATTACTATCACCATGTAACAAATTAAGTAACCGAGCTCAGAGAGGCTGCCATCTTACCAGACATAACAAAAAGCAAGGCTTGGGTCGAGACTTAGGGCTTCAAATTCCTAATCTGGAGCTGATTTCTTATAGCTACGATCAGAGGTTATAACCCTCTAGCTCTGTTAGTAAATCTGTGAATTGGTACTCAATCTAAAATCCTACTTCGAAATGATGAACTCTTATTCTCCTCCTCCAGGATTTCTCATTCTAAGCACTATTGACATTTTTCTTTTTTGCGGAGGCTGTTCTGTGCAGTGTAAAATGTTTAGCAGCATCTTGTGCAACTTAGAATCCATTAACTTGATGCCAGTAGCAACCACACACCTTTCCCCACCCCCAACCATAACAAAATCAGCCCCAGTTGAGAACCACTGTTTCACTCTATGCTGAATTCCCGTGGAATTCCCATGCTCTGTGTTTCCTTCAGTCTGTGAGAACACATGGAGTGCAGGCCCTGAAAATCTCCTGCCTGTGCCCTCTGTTCCGTCCTCCTGGACTTCCTGTAGGCCCCTCACCTGCGGTAACCAACATCCTCACTGTGAACCTTTATCTGTCCTTGGAAGGTGTCCAAAACCTACTCACATCAGCTTGATTCTGTATGCTAGCTCATCCAGGCAGCCTGAGTCCGTGGCTATTCAAGACCAGGAACTAAAATTGAATTGGCTGCCCAAGAATGATTTACTGAAGGCTTCTGGAAATGTCTCCCACAACTGGATTAACTATTTTGATTAATATGACCCGTCAGTTTTATTAGGAAGGAAGGGAATAGCCATTTAATTTATTTATTCGCTTAATTTATTCAACTGAATAATTTATTTAGATGCATTCATTTATTTAACTGATACTGTGACAGAGATGACTTGTTTTTTTGACTAAATTGAACAGTTAAAATGATCAGATTAGTTGTGCATTGAGACTCAGGCTGAATGCAGCTACTATCTCAGTGCAAATGATTTCATATCCTTTATTCCCCAGAGAATGTAGCTCGGTTAATAAATAACCACAATTTTTATTTAGAGGTTGTTTCTAACTATTCTTTTTTCATTTTGTTGCAAAAAATAAATGATTTTCTTTTCTGAAATTTCAAAAACAGGTTTAAAAATAATGTTTAGGGACCCTTGAGCTGATATGACTGACTGTACCTTTCAGGCAAGAGAGAGTCATGCCCTAGCGCATGCACAGAACTCAGTACAATAAATGTGTGTCATTGTACATCCATGGTGGATTTCCTGTGTGATGGAGGGGAGAATAAGAGGAGACAAGCCAGAGGGTTCTCTTCACACTAGATTTCTTAGGAAGCTCGTAAAAAGGATTTACTGTATTTTGATTAATCCATCCTTCATCCACCTTGAGTGTCTCCATGGCAACCGGATATTTGTTTCCCAAAGATGGGCTTTCAGACTATGGAAGGTTCATTCAGCTCCATACAAAACCCCCCGTATTCCTGCGAACCACATCTTTGAAATTCAGCATGCGTAGACAACCACTCCCAAACCCTTGTCTGTGTTACTGATGCCAGTGCTACTATCATTTTTATCAATGACAAGACATGATCAATTTTTGAAGCATTTTCTCAGAGCTAACACAGACATCTGTTTTGCCTCTATTCCTCAATAACATTAAGTATTTTAAGCTTAGCCTAAAGGAAGCAACCTAAGTCATTAAGGGAGTGAAAAAAAAGAAAAAAGACACCTTGTCAAATGTTGGTTAGAGTATTTCAGGGCATAGGTCTGTAGTGTGCACCAATTGGATGCTCTTGTAAATAAAAATAACTTATCAAAAATTAATGATCCGGCTGGGCGCAGTGGCTCACACCTGAAATCCCAGTACTCTGGGAGGCCGAGGCAGGCAGATCACTTGAGGTCAGGAGTTCAAGATCAGCCTGACCAACATGGTAAAACCCCGTCTCTCCTAAAAATACAAAAAATAAAATAAAATAACCAGGCCTGGTGGTGCACACCTGTAATCCCAGCTACTCAGTAGGCAGAGGCAGGGAGAATCGCTTGAACCTGGGAGGTGTAGGTTGCAGTGAGCCAAGATGACACCACTGCACTCCAGCCTGGGAGACAGAGCAAGACCCTGATAAGAAAGAGAGAAAGAGAGAGAGAGAGAAGAAAGAAAGGGAAGGAAGGAAGGAAGGAGGAAGGAAGGAAAGAAGGAAGGAAGGAAGGAAGGAAGGAAGGAAGGAAGGAAGGAAAGAAGGAAGGAAGGAAGATTCCTTTCTTAGCCAGGCATGGTGGCATGTGCCTGTAGTCCCAGCTACTCAGGAGGCTGAGGTGGGAGGACTGTTTGAGCCCGGGAGGTGGAGGTTGCAGTGAGCTGAGATTGCATCACTGCACTCCAGCCTGGGTAACAGAGTGAGACCCTGTCTCAAAACAAACAAAAAAATTCAGTGTGTACTAGCATGCAAAGGACACACATTTCATAGATGAGGTTGCATGACTTGCCCATTGTCTCACATGAGTTAGAAACCTGGCTGAAATGACAGCACGGAGATCCAAACTTTTAGCACACAGCTTTGCAGACGCCATACCACAGGGCTTCCATCCTTGGCTCCCAGGCCAGCCTGAACAGTGCTGCAATGATGGACTCTGTATGAGTCCTCCTCTCTCTGAGAAGAATTAATTCCTTTCTGCCCCTCCCTAACTCTCTGCTCTTCAATATAGAAAGATGGCATGGATGGATGCTTAGATGAATGGATGGATGGATGGATGGATGGATGGATGGATGCGTGGATGGAAAAAGCTGTGGAAAATAATATCAGTTGCTTTTTGTTTTGTTAGAACCACATATCACCGAAAGGTATTATCTAGGGGTGAGAATTACAGAATTCTTCTGTATTCTTTTCTTTTCATGACCAAAAATTACATTTATAATCAGCAAAAACAACAAAAAGATTTCCATTTTGGAAAAAAGCAAAAACCAAAAAAGGAGTCTCCAAAATCCATAACAGACACCGAAATAAATCTATTTCTGATGTTAGAAAACAAAACACAAAACAAAAAACACCTGACCATTTATGCAACTATAATGCAGCAAGCAGGGTTTGCACAATTTATCTCATCTTTTGTTTGAAAAAAATCAAGTGGATTGTAATATCTTTATTAATGATTAAAGTAATAACACCAGGTTCTTTTACTCATACTATGGAACTAATCCTTTCAATGTTTTTTTCCCTAAAAGTAATATTGAATTAGTCTAGACACACAGTTTAGGAATCATAACTTGAATTATTGGAATTCATTTGGGAAGCTCAGCCTCACTTAAAATTGCTGCTGTCTGCAATGTAATAAATGTGATCGATGGCCTTCTGCAGCTATGTGGTTTAGCTGCTCCTTCATTGTTGAGGGAGAGGCCCCTTTGTGTGTATACAAGTGTGTATTTCTTGAATGCTATGCAACTGTTTCCAACAGGAACTGGTTTTGAGCCTCTTGCTCACAGTTATCTAAGAATATTCTGTTATTTTCCCATTATCATAGAACAATTTAGATTACCTGTAAGAAAAAAAGGCTCATTGAAGATGGATGACTCCTAAAACAGTAAAAATATACGCACAGGGAGCTCTTATTAGTTCTGTTTCTCTTGATTCTTTGTCATTTTGAACTAGAAGGAAAAATTGGTTTCTCCTGGTAGCTAAAACTTCCACAAGATCATCAAATTAAGCAAAGTAACACCAGAAAATTTACATTAGTCTCAATGTTGTTTGTTAGAAATAAGTGTTTAGATACACTTTCAAACAAAGTAAATGCAGATTTTAGTCAGTGCCTTCCCCAACATATCTCCAGTATTTCTTTGTTTTGTTTTGTTTTTTTCTTTCTTTTTACGAGACAGGGTCTCACTCTGTCACCCAGGCTGGAGTACAGAGGCACCATCATAGCTCACTGCAGTCTCAACCTCTTGGGCTCAAGCAATTCTCCTGCTTCAGTCTCCTGAGTAACTGGGACCACAGGCATGCACCATCATACCTGGATAATTTTTTAAATTTTGGGTAGAGATGGGGTCTTGTTATGTTTCCCAGGAGATCTCAAATTCCTGGGGTCAAGCAATCTGCCCACCTCGGCCTCCCAAAGTGCTGGGGTTACAGATGTGAGCCACTATCCCCGGCCACTATCTGCAGTATTTCCAAACCTCCTCCCTGCTCTCCTTTTTACTTCCATTGGAATTAACACTTCAATTCATAATTTTAGAAATAAATTATTTGACACATCTCTTGCAATTGATCACAACACACCCATGTATAGAGATAAAGCAGAGAATTTAAGCAATACACTCTACTAACATGTGAGATCTTTAACTCCTAAATCAAATCACCTTCTTCACTTACTAAATTTATGAATACAGGTTAAATATCCCTTATCTGAAATGCTTAGGGCCAGAAATGATTCAAATTTCAGACTTTTTCAGATTTTGGAATATTTGCACATACACAATGAGATGTCTTAAAGCTGGGATCCAAGTCTAAACACAAAATGTATTTATGTCGCCTATACCTTATGCACATACCCTGAAGGTAATGTGATACAATATTTTAAATAATTTTCTACATAAAACAAAGATGGTGTACATTGAACCACAAGAAAGCAAAGGCGTCACTATCTCAGCCACCCATGTGGACAATCTGTGGTTGTTTGGCATCATCATTCCTGATGCTGATTTATATACCAATAAGCTGCCATTTTCTTCCACTTATTTGTATGTAAGTACTTAACAGTAAAAAAAATATGGCATATGATTAATACAGTGCAAAAACGATGTGTTCAGGGGAACTAAGCAGCACAGTAGCATCCCCAGAAAATCTGTCTCAGCCGCTAAACTGCAACAGCAGCCAACGGCAGGTATTGTCTCTACTTACAATGTTGTGCTTTGGTTAAAGGGTTATGGTGCACTGTATTTCAATTTTTAGATGAGAAAAAAACATCCAAAGCAGTTGAGGGACCAGGAAGTGGGTCCTCTAGAGATGAAGAGGCACTCTGCTGGGTGGCTTTTAAAAATGTTTCCTCCAGAGTCATCTGCCTCAGTAACCACAGTTTTTGTCTTAGAAGTCTCTCTTTGATTTTATACGAATGCCCACTGCTCTAGTCCTGCAATAAACCCATCACACATTTTTACCACGTTGTCTACAGGCCCTTTTTCTGCAGGTTTTTTTTTTTAGACAAAGTTTCGCTCTTGTTGCCCAGGCTGAAGTGCAATAGCGCGATCTCGGCTCATTACAACCTCCACCTCCCGGGTTCAAGTGATTCTCCTGCCTCAGCCTCCCAGGTAGCTGAGATTACAGGCATGTGCCACCATGCCTGGCTAATTTTGTATTTTTGGTAGAGATGGGGTTTCTCCATGTTGGTCAGGCTGGTCTTGAACTCCTGACCTCAAGTGATCTGCCCGCCTTGGCCTCCCAAAGTGCTTGGATTACAGGCAAGAGCCACCGTGCCCAGCCTTTCTATAGTATTAATACCTCAGCATCACCATAAATACAATCTCCTTGATTTAGAACCATTTTAGCTATTTCACTATTAGTCAATGAATGAACAATTAGAGTGTCTCATTATAGATGTTCAAAACTTCCTCTATATCCACTTCTTTCAGGATACTGACAGACTCTGAAGGTATACTGTTTGCATATGTAAGGAGTTCAGGCATCATTTTTTTTTTCTCACTTGACATGGAACTCTTCAAAGTCACCACCTTCTTGGTTACCATCTTTGAACAGTCTCAGGTTGGAGGCTATACCAGGCATGCACAGCTGTGTCTTTAGACACTGTGTTCCCAGCATTGACACAACAGCATCCTTCACGCCAAACTCCTTTTGAAAACCTTCCAAGGCTGGCCAGGTGTCGTGGCTCACACCTGTAATCCTAGAACTTTGGGAGGCTGAGACAGGCAGATCACTTGAGGTCAGGAGTTCCTGACCAGCTGGCCAACATGGTGAAACCCCGTCTCTACTAAAATATAAAAATTAGTTGGGCTTGGTGGTGGGTGCCTATAATCCCAGCTACTTGGGAGGCTGAGACAGGAGAATCGCTTGAGCCCAGGAGGTGGAGGTTGCAGTGAGCCGAGATCACACCACTGCACTCCAGCCTTGGCATTAGAGTGAGACTCCATCTCAAAAAAAGAAAAAGAAAACCTTCCAGGGCCGGGCATATTGGCTCACACTTGTAAACCCAGCACTTTGGGAGGCCAAAGCAGGCAAATTGCCTGAGTCCAGGAGTTCGAGACCAATCTGGGCAACATGGTAAAACTCCATCTCTACCAAAAATACAAAAGAATTAGCCATGTGTGGTGACACAGGCCTGTAGTCCCAGATACTTGGGAGGCTGAGGTGAGAAGATCACTTACACCTGGGAGGCAGAGTTTGCAGTAAGCCGAGATCGCACCACTGCACTCCAGCCTGAGTAACAGAGTGAGACCTCATCAAAAAAATAAGAAGAAAGAAAAAGAAAGAAGAAAGAAAGAAAGAAAGAAAAGAAAGAAAGAAAGAAGGAAGGAAGGAAGGAAGGAAGGAAGGAAAGAAAGAGGGAAGGAAGGAAGAAAACTTTTCAGACTTATGCTTCTGTTCACTACTGCTAGCATGCTATTAAAGAAACTGTTTTTAATATTTACTCTCCAATAATCTGAGGATGTCCAGGTCACATGGCTGAATTAATAAAGCTGCATTTTTGAAGAAAGTATATGGCATAGACATTATTTTTTATAAGAATTTCAGGTGGAGGATGAGCAGAACATTGGTCAAGGAATAATACACCACACCTTGCAGTTGCCATCCAGCCCAGCTTCTCTCCAGTGAGCATAAGCCACTGGTACAGAAGGTTTACAAAATCAACCAGAAAAGATGTCGTTGGTGATCCATGCCTTTTTTGCTTGTTTGTTTGAGACAGAGTCTCACTTTCACCCAGGCTGGAGTGCAGTGGCACCATCTTTGCTCACTGCAACCTCCGCCTCCCGGGTTCAAGCGATTCTTCTGCCTCAGCCTCCCAAGTAGCTGGGACTACAGGCATGTGCCACCATGCCCAGCTAATTTTTTGTATTTTTAGTAGAGACGGGGTTTCACTATATTGGCCAGGCTGATCTCAAACTCCTGACCTCATGATCCACCCGCCTTGGTCTCCCAAAGTGCCAGGATTACAGATGTGAGGCACTGCACCCTGTCGATCCATGCCTTTTTTTTTTTTTGGCATAATAATGGACTGGTAAGAAATTGAGTTCTTTGAAACCATGAGGACACAAGCTTTTCCCTTCGCAGCAAGTTTACATGTAGGCCTGCCTGCTGCATTAGTACCTCTCAGCAGTTATTCCATCTTTGGCATTTTTAATTCCTGCAGGGCTGTTTTATCAGTTATAGCCAATATCTTTCTGGGGCAAGCATACCAAAACAGTGACAGCTCATCAGCATTATGGACTTGTTCTGCTATCAGATATTTTCATCACTGACAACCTTGGCAAACTCATCAATGATTTCTCTGCTGATTCATGATCACCAGATACTTTATCGCCACAAATCTTTACAAATTTAATGCTGTGCTTTTTCTTAAATTTCTGCATCCAGCCTGTTGAATATTCTCAGCTTCCTTCAATTTTCAGTTTATGGTGATAGATCTTTGCTTGTTTCATGACCAGCTTACCATTAAGTGGCATGTGTTCACTGTGACACTGACAGACCTATTCTTTTAAAACAACAGCGATCTTCATTTTTAGCTTCAGGCAGTGTTTTTCTTGGTATCATTAAATTCTGTTCATCCCTTTCAGCATAGAACTTCAACATGTTACCCTTATGTTTCTTCAGGTCTTTTTTAAAATTTAAATTATTTTTTCCTCTTTTTCCTTTGTAGAAACAGGGTCTCCTTCTGTCACCCAGGCTGGAGTGCAGTGGCATGATCTCGGCTCACTGCAACCTCTGCCTCCCAGGTTCAAGCAATTCTCTTGCCTCAGTCTCCAACAGTAGCTGGGATCACAGGCATGCACCACCACATCTGGCTAATTTTTGTAATTTTTAAT
>CAUYLG010004910.1:0-17500 GCA_963573385.1 Cacajao melanocephalus | reverse complement strand
GAGTGTAAATGGGAGATGAGTCATGACCTAGATGAATAAATATTGATTTATGCTATTTCTTAGCTTCATCACTTGGTTAAGTGGGGGTTTGCCAAGTTTCTCCACTATAGAGTTACTATTTTTCCCTTGAAATTGGTAAGTATCTTATAAAGAGATACTTTGAGACTGTAAATATCCTATTTGACATCAAATTTTCACTCATGGAATATGGTATTCATTAATGATTGTTCCCTAAAATGATTGTTCCCTAAAACAATTATTCTGCTGTGGTTGCCCCACGTTAATTTTTCAATTGACTCATGTTCTACACGTATTTGTTGATATTTTTATGTGAGGAAGACCTTTCCCTTTTCCTCCATTTATTTATGTATGTAAGTACTTATTTATTTACATCAGTAATAACTCAGAGATTTTTACTTTATTTCCAAGTACACGGTATGTCCCTCATTTAACCAATAAAAATGAAAATAAAAATTAAAATTAAAAAAAGATTTTTACTTTATTCCTTGGGTTATATTAGGTTGGTGCAAGAGCTATTGTGGTTTCTGCCATTAAAAGCAATTACTCAGGCCAGGCGCGGTGGCTCACGCCTGTAATCCCAGCACTTTGGGAGGCCAAGATGGGTGGATCACCTGAAGTCAGGAGATCAAGACCAGCCTGACCAACATGGTGAAACCCCTTCTCTTAAAAAAAAAAAAAAAAAAAAAAAGTATTTCCTTTTTGGCTGGGTGCGGTGGCTCAGGCCTGTAATCCCAGCACTTTGGGAGGCCAAGGCAGGCGGATCACCTGAGGTCGGGAGTTCAAGACCAGCCTGACCAATATGGAGAAACCCTATCTCTACTAAAAGTACAAAATTAGCCAGGTGTGGTGGCGCATGCCTGTAATCCCAGCTGCTCAGGAGGCTGAGGCAGGAGAATCACTTGAACCCGGAAGGCGGAGGTTGCCATGAGTTGAGATTGCACCATTGCACTCCAACCTGGGCAACAAGAGCAAAAGTCTGTCTCAAAGAAAAAAATAAAAAACAAAGAAAGAGAAAAGCATAACAAATTTATTTAATCAAAGTTTTATGACACAAGAGTCTTCAGAAATGAAGACCTGAAGACTAAAGGAAAACTGTTTTTATATGAGGCTAATGAAAGATGCAGACAGCTGTAGAAAAACATGATTGGACAAAAAGAATATGTTTTTTTTTTGAGACACAGTCTCACTCTGTCACCCAGACTGGAGTGCAGTGGCCCAATCTCTGCTCACTGCAACTTCCGACTCCCTGGCTCAAGCAATTCTCCCGCCTCAGCCTCCCAAGTAGCTGGGATTACAGGTGTCCGCCGCCACGCCCAGCTAATTGTTACATTTTTAGTAGAGATAGGGTTTCTCCATGTTGGCCAGGCTGGTTTTGAACGCCTGACCTCAGGTGATCCACCTGCCTGGGCCTCCCAAAGTGCTGGAATTACAGTCATGAGCCACCAGAGAGTATTATCTAATGGTAATAAACTAAGGGGGAAACAGAAAGGCCTGTTTGCTCGGATTCTTCCTGTCCTCTCTGTGTAGCATTTCTTGCCCCAGAAGCAGGGCAGGAGCCCACTGGAATAGGAGTCCTCTGACCTACTTTTGTTTGCTGTAGAAGATATCCAAGTTACAGGCAGCAAATCCATATGGGTCTGCAGCAACTTCAATTCTTGCCTCCTCAGAAGAAAGGATTCAATTAAGGGGCATAAGGCAGAAAAAGAAACCCAGGCAAGTTTCAGAGCAGGAGTGGAAGTTTATTTCAGAAATGTTTGGCCGGGTGCGGTGGCTCATGTCTGTAATCCCAGCTCTTTGGGAGGCCAAGGCGGACAGATCACGAGGTCAAGAGACAGAGACCGGCCTGGCCAGCATAGTGAAACTCTGTCTCTACTAAAAATACAAAAATTAGCTGGGCATGGTGACGGGTGCCTGTAGTCCCAGCTGCTCCCGAGGCTGAAGCAGGTGAATTGCTTGAACCCGGGAAGTGGACTCGGCCACTACACTCCAGGCTGGGTGACAGAGAGAGACTCTGTCTCAAAAAAAAAAATAAAAAACAAAAAACAGAAAGGCTTTAGAACAGGAAAGGAAAGTTCACTTGGAAAAGACTCAAGTGGGCACCAGAAGGTCAAGTGCTGTGTTTAACCTTGAACCTAGGACTTCATAGGCTGGCCTCTTTCCCATGATTCTTTCTTCCCTTAGGGTGGGCTGCCCGCATGGGCAGTGCCCTCCTAACCCTTGGGAGGTGAACGCGCGCAGTGGGTTTAGGAAGTTGGATGCACTCCCATCCGAGGCTTTCCTCCCTCTTCCGCCAGTGTGCCCCCTAGAACCACATACGCCATCATTTTGTCTCTTAATCTGCATCCCTGAGAAGTTGCTTCTCCCTGGTGTCTGCAACAGGTAGGGACCATCATTGCCTGATGGTATAGACCATGAGAAAATGGCCTCTCCCTTGCGCCAGCTCCCAATTTATCACTTTTAGAGAGGCAATGTGATCATTGCCAAACCTTCACCCAAAGTTCCTAGTGGGTGGGGGAGAGCCCTCTCCTGCCTGTCTCATGCCTACCTGTATCACTTTCAAGGGAGGTAGGTCAGAGAACTATGACCTAGGAACCTTTCTAGGTTTTATGGCTTGCTTTGAGGGAGAGGAGCTCTAGTTTTTATGACCTGCCTTGAGAGAGAAGAGAGAGTTAAAGAAAAGAGCATGGGAGAGGCCAGGCACGGTGGCTGATGCCATGATGTAATCCCATCATTTCAGGAGGCTAAGGCGGGTGGATCATTTGAGGTCAGGAGATCGAGACCAGCCTGGCCAACATGGTGAAACCCCATCTCTACTAAAATCACAAAAATTAGCCTAATGTGGTGGCATACACCTGTAATCCCAGCTATTTGGGAGGCTGAGGCATGAAAATCACTTGAATCCAGGAGGTGGAGGCTGCAGTGAGCAGAGATCACACCTCTGCACTGTGGCCTGGAAGACAGAGCAAGACCCTGTCTCAAGAAGGAAAGAAGGAAAGGAAGCGAAGGAAGGGAAGGAAGGGAAGGAAGGGAGGGAGGGAGGTAGGGAGGGAGGGAGGAAGAGAAAGAAAGAAAGAGAGACGAAGGAAGGAAAGAAGGAAGGGGGAGGGGAGGGGGGAGGGGGAAGGGAGGAGGAGAGGAGGAGAGAAGGTCAGAGAGGCCTTGCTTCAGACACCCTTCCAGTGCCCTTCAGGCCAAGAACTCAGCAGCCAAGTCACCATACTTTGGTGTCCCATGGTCTGAGCGAGGAGAGGAGAGGGGAGGGGAGGGGAGGGGAGGAGAGGACAGGAGAGGAGAGGAGGAGAGGTGAGGGAGAGGAGAGGAGAGAGAGAGGAGAGGGAGAGGTGAGGGAGAGGAGAGGAGAGAGAGAGGAGAGGGAGAGGAGAGGGACAGGAAAGGAGAGGACAGGGAGAGGAGAGGGAGAGGTGAGGGAGAGGAGAGGAGAGAGGAGAGGAGGTCAGAGAGGCCTTGCTTCAGACGCCCTTCCAGTGCCCTTCAGGCCAAGAACTCAGCGGCCAAGTCACCATACTTTGGTGTCCCATGGTCTGAGCCCTGAGAAAGACCTCTGTGGTCTTTACTCAGATTCACCTATTGTTAATCTTTTACTCTATTTGTTTTTACTATTTTCTGTGTGTGTGTGTATAAAAATTTTCCTAAATCACTTGAGTGCAAGTTAAGCACAGCATGATTCTTTCCCCATAACTTCTTCTGTGTGTATTTCCTAAACATAGAAATATTCTCTTATAAGGCTACTATATGTTTATCAGCTTTATATATTTATATTGATACTTTCTAATCTACTGTGCATATTACGATTTTGTCCAATACAACATCTAGTCTAGGGGTAGGGTATTGAATTTAGTTGTCATTTATATTTATCCTATTACAAAATACTTTTTTTAATTGTCCAAATTTGACTATAATGTGGTGTAATTCAACCTCCAAAAAACAATGGTTAATTGCATACATATTTTGAAACTGAGAACCAATGCAATGCATAAGCCACAGTTTTAAAAGAAAATCAGTGAAAGCTAGAACTGTTTTTTATAGAAATCCAAAAACAACCAAAACCATTACATTTAAAATTCTGTGGAATATACCAAATGTAAAACTTTGAGAAAATTTTATAGCCTTAAATAATTTGATGGTACAACAAATACAAATAAATTACGATTTCAACTCAAGATAATATAAAATAGTAACAATAGGCCGGGCACGGTGGCTCCCACCTGCAATCCCAGCACTTTGGGAGGCCAAAGCAGGAGAATCACAAGGTCAGGAGATCGAGACCATCCTGGCTAACATGGTGAAACCTCATCTGTACTAAAAATACAAAAAAATTAGCTGGGCATGGTGGCGCATGCCTGTAGTCCCAGCTACTTGGGAAGCTTAGGCAGGAGAATTGCTTGAACCCAGGAAGCAGAGATTGCAGTGAGCCAAGATCACGCCACTGCACTGCAGCCTGGGTAACAGTGCAAGACTCCATCTCAAAAAAAAAAAAAAAGTAACAGTAAACCAACAAACAAACCAAAATAGAAAGGAATGAAAGAATAAAAGTAAGCAAGAAAATAGGCTGGTATCCCAGCACTTTGGGAGGCCAAGGCAGGAGGATTGCTTGAGTTCAGGAGTTTGGGACCAGCCTAAGTAACATGCTGAAATCCTATCTCTACCAAAAAAAAAAAAAAAAAAAAAAGAAAAAGAAAAAGAAAAGAAAAAAAGGAAAAATTAAGTAAAAATAAAAATAATTTTTAAAAGATAAGAAAATTAATGAAATAGATCACAACAGAGAACTAATACAACAAAAAGCAAGTTCATTTGAAAAGATAAATATAACACTAGAAAATTTGAGCAAAAATAAAATAAGGCATAAACAAATAATTGACTAAAATTATTACCTTTTTAACAAGTATTTTAGAAAGTAAAAGAACATAACATAGGGCTGGGCATGGTGGCTCATGCCTGTAATCCCAGCACTTTGGGAGGTGGAGGCAGGCGGATCACCTGAGGTCAGGAGTTTGAGACCAGCCTGGCCAACATGGTGAAACCCCATCTCTACGAAAAATACAAAAAAAATTAGCAGAGCATGGTGACAGGCACCTGTAATCCCAGCTATTTGGAGGGCTGAGGCAGGAAACTCAATTGAACCCAGGAGGTGGAAGTTGCAGTGAGCCAAGATCACACCATTGCACTCAAGCCTGGGCAACAAGAGCAAAACTTCATCTCGGGGGGAAAAAATGGGAACACGGCTGTTTAAAAGAAAAAATTTATCAAATAAATTTTAAACCTTAGATAAAATGGACATTCTTTATCTATAAGTTATTGGGGTACAGGTGGTATTTGTTCAAGTTCTTTAGCGGTGATTTGTGAGATTTTGGTGCACTCATCACCCAAGCAGTATACACCGCACCATATTTGTAGTCTTTTATTCCTCGCCCCACCCCCTCTCTTCCCCCAAGTCCCCAAAGTCCATTGTATCATTCTTTTGCCTTTGTGTCCTCATAGCTTAGCTACCACCTATCTTTTTGAAAAGTACAGTTCACCAAATTTGATTTTTATGAAAAGCTGACTGAACAAATAAACACTAAAGAAATGTAAAAGATAGTCAAAAATTCCCTTTCTTGCTCCAAAGGACAAGTTTTCAAGATGTTAAAACATATCAAGCCTTCAGGAAATGCATAATCCCTATTTCATATAAAATATTTCAGAGATGAAAACGGACTAATACATTAAAAAATATATATTTCAGAGAATAAAAAGAAAAGTCACCAAATTCAATCTACCTTGATGTCAAACAGAACAAAAACAATATAACATTACTTATGAACATACAGCTAAAATGTTAAATATTATAAATAACAAATCAGATTCTGCAGTATAGTTGATTCTCACTATCGGCAGATTCTGTATCTGTGAGTTTGCCTACCTGTTAAATGTTTTTGCAACCCCAAAATTAATACTCACAACACTTCCAAGGTCATTTACAGACACGTACAGAGTTGCAAAACCTTTGAGTTACCCAACTCACACATTCCTAGCTGAAGGCAAAAGAGGTGACACTCTCCTTTCTTGTTTCAGCT
The DNA here is from genome assembly GCA_963573385.1 of Cacajao melanocephalus. Lineage (NCBI taxonomy): Eukaryota > Metazoa > Chordata > Mammalia > Primates > Pitheciidae > Cacajao > Cacajao melanocephalus. The sequence continues at coordinate 11,405 of CAUYLG010004910.1, read as the reverse complement.
AAACAAGTGTCCTTTTGGCAGCCTATTTAGTGCCATATTTTTCACAATTTTGCACTTATTGTTGATAATTTACTGTTTGAAATGGTCCTCAAGTGTAGGACTGAAGTGCTGTGTGCTGCTTCTAAACACAAGAAGGCTGTCATGTGACCTATAGAGAAAACACATGCATTAGGTCAGCTCAGGCATGCATTATACAGTGGTACTGGCCATGAGCTGCATTCTAATGAATCAACAATATAAAACAAGGTGGCTTTATTTATTTATTTTTTGAGACAGCCTTGCTCTGTAGCCTAGGCTGGAGTCCAGCGGCACAATCTCAGCTCACTGCAACCTTCACCTCCCAAGCTCAAGTGATTCATGAGCCTCTGCCTTCCAAGTAGCTGAGACTACAGGTGTGCACCAACACGTCCTGCTAATTTTTGTATTTTCAGTAGAGACAGTGTTTCACCATGTTGGCCAGGCTGGTCTTGAACTCCTGACCTCAAATCATCTGCCCACCTTGGCATCCCAAAGTGCTGGGATTACAAGCTTGAGTCACCATGCCTGGTCAAAATAAGGTGTCTTTAGACAGAAAAACAAATAAAAGAAGGCTATGTTTTAACTGGTTGACTAAAATGTTGTGACCAGAGGCTTTCAGGAACCTAACTATGTATTTCCTTTGGGAGCAATAGTTCAGTATTTGCTTATTCAATATTCAAAGCAACATAACTACTGTGAATAATGAGAATTGACTCTATGTATAGCACAAATGTGTGTGAGTGCATACAGAATATATCATAATCAAGTAAAGTTTCTCTCATGAATGCAAGGACAGTCAACATAAAACTTTCAACAAAATTACCATGTTTAACGTAGATGCCCAATAGGTTCTCTCTGCTTGCTGAACAATCAAAATCAATTCACTGAGACTGTGACATTATAGTAAAGAGTTTAATTAACTTGAGACTGGCCATGTGGGAGATGGAGATATTACTTAATTCCCTGAAATCTTAGAGGCTAGGAGTTTTATGGGCAATTGATAGGCAGGGGGACTGGCTGCTGATTGGTTGGAGATGAAATCATAAGAGTGTGAAAACTATCCTTCTGTGCTCAATCAGCCTCTGGGTGAGGCCACAGAACCAGCTGAATCAGGAATCAGGAGTCTGGGTATGGTATGTCAGTTGCCAGAATGCAAGACTTAAAAAACAAGAAATTTCAAAAGACCAATCTTAAGTTTCATAATAGTAATGTTATCTACAGGAGCAACTGAGAAAGCCACAAATCTTGTGACCTCTCGCCACATGACTCCTGAACAGTCAGGGATTATAGAAGCTATTCTTCAATTTTAGCAGTGTTCAGACCTCTCCCATAATCCTAATTTCATGGCCTTTCATTAGTCTTACAAAATCAGTTTTCTATTCTTGAGCAAGGAGTTTAGTTTTAGGCAGGGACTATTATCATCCTTGCTTTCAAGTTAGCCATAGGCCTTGGCCTCCCAGCACTTTGGGAGGCCAAGGAGGGCGGATCACTTGAGTTCAGGAGTTCAAGACCAGTCTGGACAACATGGCAAACCCCATCTCTACTAAAATTACAAAAAATTATCCAGGTATGGTGGTACATGCCTGTAGTCCCTACTACTCAGTAGGGTGACACAGTAGAATTGCTTAAACTCAGGAGGTGGAGGTTGCAGTGAGCTGAGATTGCACCACTGCACTCCAGCCTGGGTGACAGAGCAAGCCTCTGTCTCCAAAGAAGAAAAAAAAAAAGTTAAACCATAAATTAAATTTCTCTCATGGTTAGCTTGGTCTATGTCAAGGAATGAGCAATGACAACCAGCCTGTGAGGCTAGAAGGAAGATGGAGTCATCCATGCTAGAGTTCTATCACTGTCATAATCTTTGCAAAGGCAGTTTCATTAACAGATTTTAGAAAGAAAAAATCAATATGATCTTCTCAATAGATTGAGATAAAAGCACTCAGTAAAACTCAATATTCACTTATGATGAATGCTCTCAGCCAAGTAGGAATAAAAGACATCTTTAAACTCATCAATGGTTTGAAAAATTTATATAAAAATAAAATTTCATTACTAAATAATAAAAAAAGATAATATCCGAATTTATGATGGAACCATATAAATGAAGACAGTACAATATAGGAACCAATAAACATACTCAACCACATATGATACTTTAATATGCTAGAGAGATGTCAACACAAACCACTCAAAAAATAATGGACAAGTCAATAAATGGTGCTAAGTCAACTGGATTACCATATGAGAAACATAACAATAAGAAGTATATTTCTATTTCAAATGATAGGGAGAAGAAAATACCAGGAAGATTACAAACTTAATTGTAGAAATAATTATTTAAAACTTCAAAGAAAAATAAAGTATAATATTTTTAAAGCTTTGGAGTAATGAAGAATTTAACAACAAAACTAATTTTTTAAAAGGAGAAATTATAAAGATAAAATGTATAAATTTTGGTACATCAAGATGAACGTTTTCAAACAAAATCCATGCCATAATTATTGTTAAAAGACAAACCAAAAATGATTAGTATTTAGAATATAAAAACAGGCCAGTCGTGGTGGCTCATACTACACATGCAATCCCAGCACTTTGGAAGGCCAAAGCGGGAGGGTCACTTGAGCCCAGGTATTCAAGATCAGTCTGGAAAACAAAGTGATACCCTATCCTTATTTAAAAAAAATATATATTATATACACACACAGACACATATTTTTATATACACATGTACATAAATATAATACATGTACATATGTATTTTTTATATAAAATAGTTAAAAATAGTCCAGGCACAGGAACTCACACTTATAATCTCAGCACTTTGGGAAGTCAAGGTGGGAGGACTGCTTGAGCCTAGGAGTTTGGGACCAGCTGGACAACATGGTGAGACTCCGCCTTTATAAAATAAATTGATTTTTAAAAAGCTAATCTGCCTAAGTTTATCTTATAACTGTTCAAATTAGCATACCCTGTGGCCCAAAAATGTCACTTTTGTGGTGTTTGTATACAAGAATGTAAGGAAACATGTAATATATATGCTGAATTGTTTGTCACAAGAAAAGAAAATTTTTTCAAACAACTCATCAGTTGAGAGATGGATAAATAAATTTTGGCATATTTACAAAGTAGAATACTATGTGGGTGATAGTTTCCATGAAAGAATGTATCTATATGTATCGATAGATCTGAAAATGACAATACTGTACAATGTATGAAAACTGCAGAACCATAGCCATAGAATGATACCATCTATGTAATTTAAAATATATACATGTATAAAAAGATGGGTTGAATCCACATCAGATTTTTTTTTTAATATTTTATTGCACTTTAGGTTCTGGGGTATATGTGCAAAACATGCAGGATTGTTGCATAGGTACATACATGGTGATGTGGTTTGCTGCCTCCATCCCCCCGTCACCTATATTTGGCATTTCTCCCCGTTATCCCTCCCCAACTTCCCTACCCCCACTGTCCCTCCCCACCCCCCACTGTCCCTCCCCTATTCCCCTGCAACAGACCCTAGTGTTTGATGCTCCCCTCCCTGTGTCCATGTGTTCTCATTGTTCAACACCCACCTATGAGTGAGAACATGCGGTGTTTGTTTTTCTGTTCTTGTGTCAGTTTGCTGAGAATGATGGTTTCCGGATTCATCCACGTCCTTACAAAGGACACAAACTCATCGTTTTTTATGGCTGCATAGTATTCTATGGTGTATATGTGCCATGTTTTCCTTGTCCAGTCTATCATTGTCCACATCAGATTTGTAATGGAGTGATGTGGGAGAGAATAAAGTAGAATTCAACTTTATATGTAATATTCCATTTTTATTATTAAATCTTTTGGAAAAAAGCAACAAAACAGTAGCATTGGTTAATTCTGATTGGTAAATACAAAGATATTTGTTTTATATTTTTTATCTCCGTACTCTTCTTTATTTGAGAAAAAAAATAATAGAAGAATGAAAACTGGCCAAGCACACTGGCTCCTGCCTATAATCCCAGCACTTTGGGAGGCCACAGTGGAATGATCACTTGGGGTTAGGAATTCAATGTAGTGAGAGCCCATCTCTACAAAAATAATCTTAATTTAAATTTAAAAACAAAAATGATAACTAAAGTCATAATTTTTTTTTTTTTTTTCGAGACAGGGTCTCACTCTGTGACCCAGGCTGGAGTGCAGTGGTGCAATCTTGGCTCACTGCAACCTCCTCCTCCCAGGCTCCCAAGTTGCTGCCTCAGCCTCCCGAGTAACCCAGACTACAGGTGTGTGCCACCACGTCCAGCTATGAAGTCTTAATTCTTGAAATTAGACATAATAGAGATGCAACATCATCAAACTGCAAATCCCTTAAAGGGATCCAGAAGTTTCCTTTATAACATGATTTTTTTTTTTAGATGGAGTCTGGCTCTGTCGCCAAGGCTGGAGTCCAGTGGCGTGATCTCGGCTCAATGAAGCTCCACCTCCTGGGTTCAAGTGATTCTCCTGCCTCAGGCTCCCAAGTAACTGGGATTACAAGCATGCATCACCAAGCTCAGCTAATTTTTGTATTTTTTTTAGTAGAGAGGAGGGTTTCACCATGTTGGCCAGGCTGGTCTCAAATTCTGACCTCAAGTGATCAGTCTGCTTCGGCTTCCCAAAGTACTGGGATTACAGGTGTGAGCCACTGCACCCAGCCTATAACGTGATTTTTCTTTTTTAATGACATACCACATGATAAAATATAATGCATCACTCAAAAACACTTTGATAGAGCCATTAGTGACATAAAAAATGCTAACCATCACTAATATTTCATGAAATAAGACATCAAAAATGCATATTTAGTACACGCTCACATAAAATAAAAATATATGGATGCAATTGGAAAGAAACACAATTCAGTCAACAGTTGTTTTTCTCATCTCTGGGTGATTCTCAAATGTAAATTATTTTCTTGTACATTATGTTTTGCAGTTTTTCTAACTTGAAGATACTTTGAAGATAACTTAAAGATACTTGTTACCTTTAAAGATGGTTTTTTTTAATTTTTTTTAAAAAAGCTTTCAAGATAAAGATATTTTTATAAACAAGTTTGTCTCCTGATAGAAGAGGATTAAAGGGCAAAAAGAAAACAACAAAAACAAACAAAAAAAAGTGAAAAAATGTTTCATTTTTTTCTGTTTTTATTACTAGTTTTTTTCTGTCACCTACAAATGATTTAAGAATTTTAATCAATTCCGAAGTAAAATTTTAGACCAGTTCTTATCTGTGATTTGGAAACATTTAAAGCACTGAAATTAGGAAATCACTCCAGATTGAATGGAAGGATATATCAGCCACTGCAAATGTCTATCTAATCTTGGGACCTTGATGCAGTTTACTGAGTTGCAGGGAGAGCCAAAGCCTTGCCATAATCCTGCCATTCACTGGCTGTGAGTAACGGCCATCTGCTGGGGACTGGGGAGGACCCAGCTCAGTGAGTTTGACTGCCTTGGTTTGCATGATAAAGGAAGGTCACAGAAAGTCAATAGGATTGAGAGCAAATCTCGGGTGGTAGAAATGATCTGCAGGCAACCAGCAGAAATGGCTTACACTCTAGGACTACAGATCTGTCAAGAATTCTCTTTGGAGATCGCACTTCTCCAAAAGGATGTAACAGAATAAAATAAAAGGGAAATTCAAAATCTGCATCTCTTTAGATGGGCTTAGCCTTTTGGTGTATTGTGTTTGGTTTTCTTCATTACGGCATGGAGAAGAGGGGTGAAAGAAATATATAGAATGTGCTTTTTATTTTCAGACCTCAGGTGCAGAGTTTATCAGATTCCTCAATTAATAGCCTATTATCACCATAGACCAATGAATAGCTGTCTTTTCTTCTGTTTAATTATAAAAATACTTCCTCCTTTAGCCCAAACTCAACTCCCACTCCCTTCCTCCTTCCCATTCTAATGTGCTGACAAATGTTCTCAAAGATACATATGTTTTAAGAATGAATAGTGAATTAAGTCTTCTTAATTTTTTTTTTTGGGATGGATTTTTTTTTTTTTTTTTTTTGCTCTTATAGCCCAGGCTAGAATGCAGTGGTGTAATCTTGGCTCACTGCAACCTCCATCTTCCAGATACAAGTGATTCTCCTGCCTCAGCCTCTCAAGTAGCTGAGAAACAGGCACACGCCACCACATTGCCTAATTTTTGTATTTTTAGTAGAGATGGGGTTTCACCATGTTGGCCAGGCTGGTCTCAAACTCCGACCTCAGGTGATTTACCTATCTCAGCCTACCAAAGCGCTGGGATTACAGGCATGAGACACCGTGCCCGGCCAGTCCTCTTAACTTTCCTACATATTTGTCTATCACAATTTCCTGATAATTTTTATAAATTCAAGATATTCTGCTACTTGGATAAGGTCAACTATCCATAGAAAAGTTTGTCCAAACAACAGTCAGCATTAGCAAGACACCTAGAAAAGCTCTGCTTGCTCAAAAAAATGCTGCCAGTGGAATGGTCAATCAGACAAGAGCAAACACACAACACATCACTAATTCATTCAGCAAATATTTACTGAGTTCTTAAGCTCTGTAGCCACGACTGGGCCTAGCAACTGATAACAAATCTTGGTTGCAGTTCAGGCTCTGCCACTTTTCAGCTGCATGAATATGTGAAGTCACTGAAATTCTTGATATCTAGAGTCTACTCAATTACAAAGGGAGAAAAATCAAAACCTCCCTACCACCTTAGAAAGATTGTTTTGAGGATAAAATTTAGTGAGTATAGAGGAAAATCACATTGAAAATGTAAAACACCATAAAACCTTGGTTTATTATTTTGTTGATGTTGCTAAAAGAGAGAAAGAGAGCAGATAGGAGGGGAAACTGAATGAGAATTGGAATGAGTCACTGAGGAACCTTAGCCGTGGCTACACTGGCCAGGTGTGGCCAAGCTGATGAAAACTGACAACGGAACACTGAGAAATAAAATACATTGTTGCACTGATTTATCTCTAAATGGGTAGTAGCCCAAACATTTATTCCCCATATTTAAAAAAAAAAAAAAAACAAGGAAAAATGAAAATAAAAAGGCTCATCACAACCTTGAAAGCATGATCACAATCTCAGTCTTGACTGTTGATAGAAAAACTGTGATTGAAAAGTGAAATGAAACTAGAGGACAATGAACAGCAGGCAGTTCCAAATTTTCTCCCAGTCCTAGCTTGGAGATATTGCATCCCAGGTTTTGGAAGGCAGGAGTAGGCTATCTCATGAGTAATGTCATCTGTTTGCCCAGATCCAGGGTCAGAATTCTTGTTACTATGGTTAGTGTAAGCAAACACCCACAGGAGTGGGAGAAATTGTGGAGTGGGGTTGGGAGCTGTAATAAAGCTACTATAGAAAGAACACACCATAAATGTATGAGCCAAAAGCAATTAGTTTCTCTAAAGGAAGGAGAAAAAAAATGAATAGAGATTTTAAGCATTTACTCCCTCTCATTAAAAAAAAAAGTTAAAAATGAAAATAAAATACACTGTTGCACTGATTTATCTTTAAATGCATAGTAGACCAAACATTCCCCGTATTAAAAAAAAAAATTAAAAATGAAGATAAAATGGCTCATCACAACCTTGAAAGCATTATGCTGAATGAAATAAGGCAGACACCAAAGGACAAATATTGTATGATTCCACTAAAGTGAAATATCTAGATAGGCAAATACATAGAGATAGAAAATACACGAGAGACTGGGGGGAGAAGCCCATTGCTTACTGGGTACAGAGTCTCTGTTTGGAGTGATGAAAGAATTCTGGAAGTGGATAGTGGTGATGGTTGCCCAACATTGTGAATGTATTTTAGCACAACTAAATTGTACATAAAATGATTAAAAGGCAGAACTTAGGTTATATATGTTTTATCACTCTTCTTTAAATGGGGGGAAAAGGCGAGGATTTATATTTTCTAAATGGATAATAGACAAAACATGAGATCATAAGGGTGTCTGGAATCCCAGAATGATAAAGGGTGGTCTCTTTAAAGCATGTGGGTACTGAGCTGACACAGTCTGTAGGACTGACTCTCTGTCTCTAGCTCAGGGATATTTCTGTCTGAAGAGGCACCAGGAGACTGTGATAAACTTGAGGGGAGCGTTGTCTTACAGATCTTTTATCTTCTTGATAACAGAATTGAATCTGGTAGCCAGGAGATATTTAATAAGCACCTCCTGAGTGGATAATCTAGAATCAAAGCTCTCTCGTGCATTTATTCAAAAATAGTCATTGAGTGCCTCTAAATGACCAGGAACTGGACTAGGTACTTGGATGCCCAGGCAAATAAAGAAAACCAAAATATTTCATCCCAAAATATATTTTCTTGACACGTTTCAAGATGGTTGTTCAGAAGGGGTGGAAATGCAGAAATAGCTGAAAAGCTGCCTTTTGTGAAGGAGATTTGCATCTGCAGAGAATCAACATTGATGTAGCCAGGCTTTCTCTGCAGCCCTCCCTTGTCCAGATCTAGGAAAGATTAACAGAAAGTCTGACGCCTTCAAGTCTGAAATAAATATTTACCATCTATTATCTATGAGGGTAACTAGGTGCGCACTTTCATTTGTATAACAAGAGGAACTTTGCTAGCCGGGCCTCTTCTTCTGTACCTCTCATAACCTGTTTTGCCACCATAACCCATTTTGCCATGACTTAAGCCCCTATTCTTTCTGTAACCTCAAAATGGTATAAAACCGTTAGCCATCTTTCCTTTCTTTGAGATCTTATATTTTGTTTCACAAGATAATCCTGCCTCTCAGCCTCATGAGAATCATTTACAATGAGCCTCAAAGAGAATCATTTACAAGTTAATTTACGTCTTTCTAGTCCATTCATTCTCACTTAAAATCATGTACTGGCCCTGAAAAAAATTGCCTATACTCCCCATCTCCTCCTTCCCCCTGGAAAAAGGGTATATAGGCTTCTGTACCCCACTAGGGGGTTGGGGTAATCACTCTGTGGTTCTGCCCCCATGTGCGTTAATAAATGTGTATGCCTTTTCTTCTGTTAATCTGCCTTTTGTCAGTTGATTTTTCAGTGACCCTTCAGAGGCCTGAGAAAAGAAAAAACGCTTAGAGTGGTCTGAGCTATGTAAGGTATGCTGGCCAGAGGAGACATGAGTATAGGCCTTCAGTCACGCCCCCTTTCCCTTCCACCCAATTGCCTGGGGGCAATTGTTTAAAGTCATTTTTGTTCCTGACTTGCTGTCTCACCCATTATCTTCATGTTCCTGGAATTTGTGATACAAAGAACAGTGTATAGCCATTCAATAGCTTGTTATTTTTATGTAAATTCTGGGTAAACAACTCAGGAACCGACTCTTCTTTCCCTTTAAAAATTCACTTGTAACTGCTGCTAATCAGTGTGTGTAATGAGAGCAAATTTGAATCTATGGTTCCACGTTGCAATCCTCAGGGTTGGCCCAAATAAACTCTTATATTAATCTTGCCTCCACTTCTTTTTTTTCAGTCAACAGGGCCAAGGGAAAATTTCCCCTTGGAATTAGACAAACAAAACTCTGACTACTCTCAAAGAGCCTATAGCCTACAGTGAGAAAGAGGTGCTACTAAACAGTGGGACAAAGGCTGGTGCGGAGGGACTGAGAGGCTTCAGGAGAAGGGTTAGCCAGGTAGAGAAGAATGCCTCCCGGTGAGGTACTGGGTCTATGCAGAGGCAGGAGAGGGAAGTAACAAGAGACTGAAGGTAGAACATGAAGAAGAGAAAGAGGTAAAGATAGAGCAAGTGAACTTCATCAAAAGAGCAATGGAAAGCTATTAAAGGGCTTCAATTTGCTATAGGACTCCAGGTTCAATAGCCCATTGTGTGGCAACAGACCAATATACCAAAACAGCAGGGGTTGCAACAGAGAAAGAGTTTAATAATTGTAGGTCAGCCAAACCAGGAGATGGGATGAACCTCAAATCTGCCACCCCAAAGAGTTTTGGTTGAATTTTCAACAGAGTTTTGGTGGGAAGAAGAATAAGGAGCTGTGATCACTCATTGGTTAGGGGGTGGGGTATGAAATGATAACAATATAGAAACTGCATTGTGCTGAGTCAATTCCTCGAAAGGTTTTCAGTCTGGCAGGCATCCTCAGAATACAGGATCTGGAAAACATCTCGAATTTTAAAACTTGAGTTTTCTTAACATTAAAGATGTTATCTATAGAACAAGGGAAGTTAGGACCTCGTGACAGGGGCTATGTAACTTTTAAGCATTAAGCAACTGTAAGGAAGCGGGCTAAAGGGCTAGCTGGTTAATGCTTGGCTATGCTTCTATTCAAGCTTATAGTTTTGTTAGAACAAAGCAATTTTGTTCTATTAATTGTATGAGGATAGTTTCAAATTCAAGGAGTAGACTGAGCATATTTGCACTTCAATAATCCAAAATATTAGTTAAATGTGCTAAATGTTACCAAAGGAATTTCACTCAACTTTTACTAAGAAAGAAATAAAAGAAAGAATAACTTTTCTATTCTTTTTTATTTTTTCCCAACAAGTGTATAAAATTTATCAGTAGAGAGAGATCCAAGATGGCTGATTACTAGCAGCTCAGGACTGTAGCTCCCAGTGAACGCGCAGAGAACGAGTGGACGCCACACTTTCAGACTAATTTTTGTTACTCACGGACCAGGAGACTCCCAGCAGAGGAGCCCCACGGGTCGCCAGTGCAACTCCTGTGGCCGGCGTGGCAGTTTTGCCGGCGCCCTGGCACGGCGGTTCTTGGTGCAGAGTAAACGGGACTGGGTCCCCTTTCGGTCGACGTTTGGAGCTCCAGGAAGGCAGAGCTGCCCATTCAGCTGATTGAAAAAGGCACTGAAGACGGAAGCCAGACTGGAGATTCCCAGGCAGAAAAGCACCATGAATCTTAACGCCACTGTTTTAGCCGGTGCAGTGGGTTGCTCGGATTTCGGTGCTGGGAATCAACAAGTTGGACGTCCACTCAGAGATCCAATTCGAAAGTCGGCAATTACAAAGACGACAGGTGGATAAATCTACAAAGATGGTAAGAAACCAATGTAAAACAGCTGAAAATACCCAAAATCAGAATGCCTCTCCTTCTACAGGGGATCACAGTTCCTCATCAACAAGGGAACAAGGCCTGAGTGTGTTCCAATAACAGAATTAGGCTTCAGAAGGTGGATAATAAGAAACTTCTGTGAGCTAAAAGAACATCTTCTAACCCAATGTAAAGAAACTAAGAACTTTGAAAAAAGGTTTGACGAAATGCTAACGAGAATAGACAATTTAGAGAGGAATATAAGTGAATTAATGGAACTGAAAAACACAATACGAGAACTCCGTGAAGTATGCACAGGTTTTAACAGTCGAATTGATCAAGCAGAAGAAAGGATATCAGAGGTCGAAGACCAACT